>JARHVA010006512.1:175000-282500 GCA_037957365.1 Torreya grandis | reverse complement strand
TAGATTTTTAATGCTACCATTCAGTTGTGAAATAAATTTAATGTATTTTGTTTACAATAAAAGAGTTCTTTGTTATTCCATAAACTAATTTTTTTATGTAGGGTTGAATTTATAAAACCATAGACTTATAACAACTCATTTATGTAATACAAGTTCCTTTAATCATAATGATCCAACTTGATAACTACAACTAGCAATAACTCTAAGACTATGGTTTAGGCTTGTTGTATACTCATAGGTTATAATTAATCAATAGAGGCTTTACCAACCTAAAAATGATTATCATTGAGCATAATATATTACATTTATCTCCTTAAATGTTGAAATAATTATTATATGGACTAATCCAATAAGTTATATAAATCAATCTTGCATCAAACAAACTAAAGTGTAACCCACTATTAGACGACCAAAACCATAAACAACTATTCCACCTTATCAAGCATGACTATTGGTACAATCCTCTTCGGTGGCCTTAATAATATTATTATAATCTTAATATAATGAATAAATTTTTTTCATAGAGTGAAGAATCTATTTTCTTAAATTGTTGTCCTAGTGGCAATTTTTTTGTGTTTTAGCCTATAGTTATCCTTCAAAGATTGAGTTTTTAAAATAGTTAAAGTGGTATAAAATTGAATATGAAACTCAATAATAATTCTCGATATAAAAGAAAATAATTTTATAGTACCACATTAATTTTTAGGTCATCCAATCTAATACGATGCCTCGATTCCAATAAGATTCCTAGGGAATATTATTTTTACCTTACTAATTCTCCTACACATACGATCTGGAATTGATGCTTAATAAATGGTTAGATTTTGGTCCTATTAGAAATGAAATTTGATCACAACTATTTTCAAATGAATATCAATGTTCGAGCTTTTAGATTTAGTATTTGATACTATTAGCTATTTTTAATGACATCTTTCCAAACTAAAATTATTCAAAAATTATGTTATTCTGATTTAAATCTGTGAAGTCACTCTAGAAAGGGTGTTGTAATAATCACCTAGTTTAATGTTTCTTAAATTTTAAATTTATAATTTCTCAATTTGAGCTTCATATTCATGTATAACATTTTATATTTTCCTTTTATCTTCATTTGTTATTTTTAGTGAGTCCTTGAACCCTATGCTGAGGTCAACATGCCCCCATTTTTGAAAAATGGAGACCCTTGTGTTAAATAGTTCAAATTTGTACCCTAAATTTGAGAATTAATCTGATCAAAATATCACTAGAGTGTTTTACACTATATATTTATTTGAATATCATTCACACCTAATTTGGTTGGCATATTTTTTCATGATTTTGATTAAATTTTACCTAAGGTTGCTAACATTTAATCTTTATGTTTCAGGTCACAGTTCCAATAGAATCCATTTGGGTTGAGAAAAGTTTGGGTTTTATGATTTGATCTTGTACTAGCCTTTGGTCTATTAAAATAAATTTGAATTTATGTCTATTCAACATAAAACCCTAACTCTAATTACCTTGGCTCATGCCCTTTGAATTAAATTCAAATCTAGTGGGAAAATTTAACATGGGAACGCTTTAATTTGAATTAGTTTATATTTTATCCTAAGGTCCTAGTCATGTTTATTAACACAACCAAGAACTTAGTCTAAAATATTTATCCTAAACCCCCTTTGTTCCATTTTATCTTAGCATGGTTTAACTAAATGTGGGGTCCCTTTTTATGTCTATAGACTGAGCCTAAAAATCCTTATCTTAAAACTTTCTACCATGTATTGTTATTATGTTTGAGATCCCATTTATCATGTTTCTAACTTAGCTTAAGACCTTAGCCTAAAACTTTATCTGTATTTATTAATATGAAAAAAAATATTAGTCTAAGACTTTAGCTTATTTTTTATGTTTCCTTGGCATTGACTTAAATGCTACTTTTCTTTATAGGATCAACAACCCATGTTCATTTAGGAAAAGTTAATCTAATGGTGTAATATTAAATTTGAAATGTCAAATACTCTAACCCTAAGCTAAATCTCAAGCATCTTCACAAAATCAATGGTACAAGTTTGTTTGGGTTAGATTGATCCAATGATGTGTATTGAGTCAAAGCTTTAATAGATCCCTAGGACAAGTGAGATTGTTACAAGTGTCACAATCTCAACAAAATAACACTCATTAGCTAATAGAATTTGAATAGGCAAATCAAGATCTAATAGTTCATGTTGATTCATGCAAGGATGATTAGATGGTGCATAATGAATATTGAAAAGTCAAGGTAAATATGGAGACAACATGTGGTACAATTACAAGCCACAAAATTAAATCTTGAACATATTTCATAGATAAGTGGTGCATGGATGATCATACATATCCAAATCAATGATCCATGAAGCATGAGGTACAATTAGGTAGATCAAGATCGATGGTCTGCATTGATCCATGCAAGGATGATCTAACCGTGTGAAGTCAAGTGGGAATTTTCAAAGGAAATGATCATTTGTTAAAAATGAATTAGAAAAATGCCATGAAAATACCACATGGATTCTATGGAGATGCTACATCATATCCATGTCAATATACTATGCCAAGTGGAAGAGCATGTAGTCCCAAGAAATAAAGGGGCATAAACACAGTCCAGTTGGGATCTAAACTCGTAAAGGTGTGTAATTTTACCTAATAGGATACAAAAATAAATAGTTTAGTCACCTAATGGAATATTTCAAGGGATAGAATAAATTATTGGACCAACATTTTCATGGAAGATTAAATCCCTATTTTTAGAAACTTTAACCTAGCCCATCTAAACATAGCCGTGGGATTGTTCATTGTTTGGCCCCTTTTTGTGCTACCTAGTGGACCACACCAACTCAACACATCTCAACACATGGAAATCATTGTAAATGATTAATCTTTTGGTACTTTGGGCACTATATAGAATAATATTCAAAGATATTGTGATATCTGGTAGGTAGTTGCTTAGTGTCTAGGTTTTAAGGGACATCCCTTTAAGCATTACACATGGTGGTTTGAGAGCATGGGTGTTAGAGTAGTAGAGATAGTGTCATAAAAACCCCCATCGATAGCTCAGGACCTAGAATGTTCCCATTTAACTTAGAAAAAACACCCCTACATATAAAAATGAGTGTGAACTTGAAGAAAAAATAAGGGAGATTAATGCAATGAAGCTCTATAAAAATTGAGAATGTCATTAATGTAGCTTAAATTAGTTTGGACACTACAAAGAACTTGCATTGTAGTTCCCAAGCTTTTCTATGAGTTATTGGGCATGCTTAAGTAGGAAATGATCTAATTCTTTGTTTATGTGATGCTCTATTATGTTATAAACTATTTATGTTGATGAACTTTGATTTAATGGAAATGGCATCACATGTTTAATTGGTTGTTGGTCCATTTCATATAGTTTAGCACTATGATATGATTATGACATAAGTTTTGAATGAATAATGCCATAGTCTTCATCATTTAATGTATTGTAAAAAAAAAGTTTATTATAGGTCATTAATGACATCAATATGCCATATAACAACTTTGGTATACTTGTAAAGCTAAGTGTTGAAACTAGCATGCACTGAAGCCTTAGTAACTATGCCTAGAGTGCTAACTTGAAGAGTGAGCACCTGAACATGATCCATTCCCTTGACTCGACTAAGTGCCTAAATGACACTTGACTTTTTATCCCTATGTATTACACAATTAAGAGCTATATATAATTAGACATGAACTTATGCCAAAAGACTTGTGCCCTTGAATAAGCTTGTGACTCTTGATCTTAGCTAGAATGACATGCACTGATGGACAACACAAGCTCATTTCATAAATGACTAAGTCCTATTGAGACCAAGGTTATGCCATGTTTAAAATAGCCTAATGTGGGCCCTAATCCCTTCACTATTTTGCTTCAAGTGAGTGTACAAGGTTTGTTCCTTATGTGAAATTAATGCCAGTGTAGTAGTACATTTATATCTTATGCACCATAGACATTTACTAAGCTTGTACCTAGATATATCAATTAAAAAACTAAATTGAAATTATTTTTAAGTGTGTGAACAAGAACATGAGTTAAATGAAGACAATTTTTTACAACATTCTAGTTCCTATTGCCAGGACTCGTGTTGAATTTTGTTGTTGCAATGGTGTAATAGAGTGATGCTCTAAATTTTAGTCAAGAAAATCAAGTGCTATCTAGAGGACATGAAAGATAACTTCATGAGAAAGCTTCTAACATGATAAAGATATGAGGCAAGATAATGGGTGCAAACCAACCTATATGATGCTTTGTATGAGGTGTTATTTTATTAACTACCTGAACATATGTAGTGATGGTTCATTTCCTATACCACCTCTAGAAGATGAATCTATGACTAGTGATTTGAGTGGAAAAAGGAGTGTTTAGAGTGGATTCAGAGCCTAGATGCCATTTAGATGCTTGTTGTATACAAGTGGTGGAGCAACACACTAAACAACTACATGTCGAAATTCATAGTGTTGACCTTCTCTTACCCTAATGAAGTAGAGTATGAGTTATTTTATGAACCAAGGGATACATTCATAAGAGGGATCATCACTAAATTGAATAAATTATTGGTGTATTATGGTATTGAAAATGTAATAATGGAAAGTTAAAATCCTTGCATGTATGAGCAAATGTAAAAGGTGAGAAGGGGAAGTGTAGGTGAGGTGCAAAGGAAAGGGACAAGTAACCCAACACCCAATATATCTAAATGCAAAACTAAAATAAGAGAAGTCATTGGATGATAGAGGATCTTAAACCTAGAATTTTTAAGAGGATGCATAATGAGTAATAAGGGCATGGGGAAGGATCCTTTGAATTTCAGTTTCATGAGGAAAGAGAGGAAAAATCAAGAGGGTGAGCTTATAATTTAGGTGTATAATACCTTGGGTTCTTATAATATGTGGTAAATAAGGATGTGACAGAAGCACCTACCCCAATTGAACATGAAGTGTAAGCTCATGCACTAGATTCTCCACCAGAAGATAGAAGAATGATAATTAACCCTATTATCAACATTGACTTTGATAGACTTAAAAATTTAAACCAGGACTTTATGATCAAACAAGTGATACCTTATGAGTAATTAAATAATAATATTATGAAACTAGTGAGTACCAACCTAAGAATATAGAATAGAATCACAAGAATTCCCATTTAGAGGATGTTAGCTGCACCAATTGGGAAATATCCCATAAGAAGTTGTTTGATGCCACAAGTGAGTAGTAATGTGCCTTGATCTTGATAGCACAACCTACACCAATAGTGTTAGATCTCAACCCTAAAAATGGAGGAATTGGATGATTTCCTCCAACATTGATTTTAGGGGGAAAGCACCTTAGACTCTAGCACCACCCCTCAATAGATTTATTATAAAATAGTGATGCACTTGCTTGAGTACCGCATCATAGAGAATTATATAGAGCATGTGATCAATTTTGAACTTAAATGGCAAGCTCAAGGTATCACATAATTAGAGTGTAAGGAAACTTAGTTCATGAACACTTTGTTGGATTGTGCCCATACCTGGTACCAAAAATTTGATCCAAACTAGGCTATGGTTGATTATGATATAGTGAATGAGGCTTTCTTGAAGGAATTTTATATTCCTTAGTTTGAGCAATAGAGCATTGTGGTGCTCAAATAAATAATCCAAGGGATATTTGAGAGCATTTTCATTTATGATGCATGATTTAAGACCCTTGTTTTCAAGATTCCATATGATATCCACCCCTCCCAACATGTATAATGGTTTGTTTGGGGCCTGCTAGTAATTTTTAGAAGAGAATTGTTTATGAAGACCTTCACAAACCCCCATGAAGTGCTTGAAACCATGCTCTATGATGAGGTAGTAGGTAATACCACTACCAAGATCAACCCATTTGTAGAGGCATAAATCATGTCAATGGCCTCCTAACTACAAAAACTGACTATTAAATTTATTTATGATACTCACAATAGATTGTGGTGTACTAACTTTGAGATTGAGGGGCATAAAAAAATTCCTACAAAGAAATGTTTTTACCTTAATTCATAGCTGTGAAGTTTGTCATGGGTTATATGACTCTCAAAACTATCCCCTGTTATAGTTCACCAATCAAGTAAATACTATTATCTATTGCATGATGTGTGATGCCTATACTTAGTCAATAGAATATTTTTTATTCATTGATGAAATGTGCCAAAATATAGAGAGAGCTATTCAATATGCAAAAACCATAGTTGGAAAGTAAGAGAGCCAAAGAGATGAAGGCTATGGACAATAAAATACTATCTATGAGAATCAATGAGGTATGTATGACCAAGGTGGAGGATGCAGTGGAGCAATATTCCCACTATGATCATGTTACAAGTATAGTTTGACTAATCATTACTAATGTGATATCCACATGTACCTAATGTGTGAATATTTTAAAGGACCACATGCAATTAAGGATTACCTAGACTTGTATAAAAATCTAACTTGAGGTCATCTTGGCATAGATAATGGTGCTACTATGGTTAGGCATGAGTATAAGGAGGAGAAATGGGATCCCAAGATATATAAAACTCATAAAGAGCCACCTAAGGTGTAGGACATAACTGAAATTGGGTCCACCACATATCTACCTACAACCTCAAAAAAAGAACTATGCTTAGAATATGGTGAGTTAAGTTGTACTAAGTACATAACATGACCTGAGCTAAAATTTGCACCCTACTCTAACTTGACGTGAAAGAAGGATGTCTTATAACAAGCTATGAGTATAACAAAAAACTTATAGGGAGAGCTCCAACTGGATAGAGATTTATAAGATAGGCAAGTGCCTCATGTAGGAAGCAAGATATCTAAGAGGCTAAAGTATAGGAGTTAACTAAGATATTACACATCCTAATATCTAAAATAATTTTACCCTTATTAAAAAACTTGATTTTAGAGCACACAAGGAAGAGATCAAAGGAATATTTTATGTCTTAGATGATTAAAGTAATTGTATCACATATGGAGTGGGTAAATGAAGTAAGGCATACTCATAACATAGAGTATGACCAAGAGTTACTAATAAATTCCACCATCGATGGATGGTTTGTTTATGAGGTCCTTATAGACACACACATAGAGGTTAACATTATGACCAAAACCACCTAGGACAAGATGGGACAACCACTCTAAAATTCAACCCCTCATATGTTATTTATGGCCACCAAAACCTGGGTGCAACCTATCAAGATCTTTAAGGGTGTCATTGTAGATATTATGGGTGTTCAATTCTGAGCTAACTTCAAGGTATTCAAGTTAGTAGAGCATGATAACTATCACTTCTCTTAGGGATTCCATCGTACTACACCAATAATTTAGACATGTGCTTCAAGAAGTGCTACATGACTTTCAATAATGGTAGATAAAGGGTGGTGATCCTATTATCAAGTGATCAAGGGTTTCCATATGTGGAAAGTGTTGATCTCAAAAACAAGATCAATCACATTTATAACATCATGGCATGAGGTGATTAGAATCTTAACCCAAGAAACCAAAGAGTGTTTTAATGAGAGGATGGATAATCATCTTTCAATACAATTAACATAGCCTATGATCGATGGGTCAAAGAGGATTATGAAGTTACTAGATAAAGGTGTTTCCTAGTATAGGAAACTAATCAGAATCTAGCTCAAACATGAGTGATTATAATTGATTGACCTTAGAAGAAATAGATTCCCCATGCCAAAAAGGTGTGGAAAATGGTATTCCAACTAAGAAAATGGAAGCTTATAGCACTCCCAAAATATGGATGGAGTCAGCCTGAAGAGAACTATGTCTATAACATTGAAATGTGCATTCCCAAGGAAATAGATAGAATGGGTGCACTAGTACATACCCTAAAGAGCATTACTACTCATTAGTGGGAATTACAAAGGCCTAAATTTTCAACAAGTAGGATGTGAAGCCAATAATATTCACTAGGTCTGGAAAGAGTAATTAGGAATTAGACATACCTACTTAATCAATAAATTTTGACCCAATCATGCATGTGTGCTTGTGTGAAGAAACCTGGACTATCTATGATGAGATCGTGTCTAGAATCTTTTGGGTCCATGCTTTCTATAGGAGTTAAAAACATGGGCATGAGTATAATACATTGTAAATTAAATGAATCAAGAGATAGGACATGAGGAGACACTCAAGGATAGGTTTGTGCACACTTTCTCCTTCTTTTCACAAATCTTAGAGCTTCTAGAGCCACTACAAGTGACTCACAGGGTAGTGTTTGAGGACATTTCCATCCTAGAAGAGCACCTTAAAGACATGTTTGGGGAGAAAAGATTTGTGCTCCCAATTTTCTTTGAAGAAAAGGTGCTCAATAGTGACTCCAATAAGGAGGATGATGAAACCTAGAAGGAGCACAATTGGAAGGCTCTAACATGAAGAAAAAACTCATGCACCATGTGGATGATAGTGTTATAGATGAAGAAGATCCAACTCATATTTGAATTAAAATAAATAAGTGGATAAGGTAAGTTAAAGACTCCAATTAGAATAAGAATTAACCCTACCATGTTCCACTTAAAACCATTAAAGTAGACATCAACATAGGAGGCAAGCTAAAGATTGCCATTATAGGTGCCTACTAGTCTGAGGCTAATATGACACAAATCATAGACCTCCTGAAGGAGTTTTATGACTTGTTCCCATAAAACTACTAGGACATGAAGGCTACCCACCCTTCCCTTAGAAAAATGAGCATCAAGCTAGTGGATGGCATGAGGCCTATCAAGAATTTCCCATATAGAATGAGCCCTAACCTATGTACCAAGGTGAAAATAGAGATTGATGGAATGTTAGCCATGGGAATCATCTACCCTATACAAGAGTTTGAATGTGTGACCATAATGGTCATAATCATAAAAAATTATGGGTACATATGGATTTATGTCAACTACAAAATTTTGAATACCTCCTACATCACCAACTCATTCCCAACTCCATTCATTGATGAGGTTCTAGATGGTGTTGTGGGTTGCAAAATCTATATTTTCACAAATGGTTTCTTAGGCTACCATTAGGTTCTTATCAAATAGGAGGATAAGCCCAAAATAACCTTTGTAATTGAATGGGTTTGTTTTAATTATAATTTGATTCCATTTGGGATCAATAATGTGTTATCCATATTCTCCAAAGTGATGATCACTACCTTCAAAGACTTCATCCATAAGTTCTTCTAAATCTATCATAATGACTGGACTATATATGTCCTTGAGAGGGACCATTATGACAATCTTTACCTCATGTCTAAGAGGTGCAAGAAGCCCCAAATATATTTAAGCCTAAATAACTACATCTTTGTAACCCCCTTTGGAACATTATTTGAGCACATCATCTACAAGGATGGTTTGCTTATTGACCCTACAAAGATAGCCATCATAATTTAGCTCTAAACTCCTTCAAAGTATAAAGATGTTTGTGCCTTTTTAGGCCATTATGGATATTATATAAATTTTATATAGAGATATACAAATATTACAATGCCTTTAGAGGAGTTTTTTCTCAAAGATGGCCCATTATATTAGGGTGAGATGCAAGAGGAGGATTTTGAAACATTGAAGTTGAAATTTACAAGTGCACCAATTTTATAATTTCCAAACTTGAATACTCCTTTCCACATCCACATTAATGCTTCAGGATCCATAATTAGTGCCATATTATCACAACTAGGCAAGGGTAAGATAGAGCACCCCATCTCCTTTATAAGTAGGAAATTGATTCAATTAGAACAAAACTACACCACCACTGAGTATGAGGCATTAATAATGGTCTATTCCTTAAAAAAAATTAAGCAATATCTATTGATTACCCCTTTCATATTTTTCATTGATCATGAGGTGCTTAGGTACCTCATGAACAATCTTGTTTTACATGGACACATATGCATATGGATAGTTCTATTCTAGAAGTTCTAGTTCTCAATTATTTCTAAACCTAAAAAGTAAAACTTAGGGCCAAAAAATTTATCCCAAATAAATTTTGGTGATGTGGTGGTGTTGATTGAGGATGACATGCTATACATGCAAATATATAGAGTCTATTACATCCTTGAAGACTTGGAAAAAATTGTCACTTTGTTAATGTTTAGGTTTTCACCCTATACCATGTCAAATAAGGATAAGAAGAAACTTGTTGTTTATCCAACCCCCTTCTAGCTCATTAAGGGGGATTTTACAAACTACGTAGAGATTAAGTCATATATTGGTGTGTTTTAGAACATGAAAGGGACTTTATTTTACAAAAAGTGCATGAGGGAATTGTAGGAGGCCATTACGCTAGAGATGCAACAATGCATAAGAATTTGTAGTCAAACTTATGGTGGCCAGCCTATTCCTAGATGTAAATGAGTGTGCTAATTTATACAACATATGTTAGTGTACTAAGAAGCCCAACCACTAGGATGAGATGCCTCTCATCCCCCTTCTTGCCTAGGTATCATTTGAGAAATGGGCCATTGATGCTTTTAGACCAATAACTCCTATAACATGGTGCATAAGTGAAAGTTATATTTTGGTAGTCACTAAATATTTCACTAAGTGGACCAAGGCCACATTGACAAAATATTACATAGCTATGACATCTATAAGTTTCATTTAAGAAAACATAATAAGTCAATATGGGTGCCCATTAAGTCTAACTAGCAATAGGAGCACTCATCTAATCAATTAACTGGTACACATCCTCTTAATTGAATACATAGTGGTGCATCACAAGACCACCCCATATCATCCACAGGCAAATATCATAGTTGAATCATTCAATAAGATATTAGGAATGTGACTAACAAATATATTTGATGTTGGTCACAAGGATTGGGATGATTGTATTTTAGTAGTACTATGGGCATACGACACAACATATAAGTGTATAAATAAAGATACACCCTTTCAAATAGTATTTGGCACTGAATCATTTCTCCCTATGAAATTCATGGTGTCATCCTTATGCATTACATGGATTGGTTGCTTGGACAACCAATAATCTTTGATCATGATATTGTAAGACTTAGAGTGCTTAGATGAATAGTGTACCCAATCAAGATAGAGTTAGCAAATCAAAAAGGTTCACTAAAATATCTAGTATGACAATCACATCAAGTAAAAGGAGCTAACTAAAGGATCATTGCTGTTGATCTATGACTTTAAGTGCCTTAAGCAACTATGAAAATTATAAATAAGGTGGATGGGCCCCTACATCATCCACCACATCTTAGAGATAATCACATGCAAGTTTCACATGTTGTATACTGAAATACTCCAAAGATATTTAAATGGAAATAGACTAAATCCATATCAACATTAGGATGGTGATTGTGCCATAATAACATTGGCTTCTTGGTCACTATTTAGTATGAGTTGAGCTGACCAAAATATAGTTTGGCACAAACCAAACCATTCTTTTTCTTTTATTTTTCTCCTTGTAGAGTGTAAAGAGGCAATAAACAACACATGTTAGATGAAAGGACTTATCTACTATTACTTCACACATAATTGTAGTCAGGTGAATCAATCACTTATACTTTCTAAGCACATGAGGTCATGACACCTAATTTATGGGTGCATGAATCTAACCCAACTCTAGTGAATTCATCTGGCCTCTCATGCATAATTTCAATCAAATGAGTTGAACACTTGCACTTACTAAGTGCTTGAGGATATAAATATAAGTTTTGGGCATGTGTAACTCATCAAACTCAAAAAAAGTGGCATGCAAAACATTATGTACAAAGTTCCAAATAAAGGATGCTTCCAATCCTATACATAAACTACCCTAGCCTTTCATGCATAATTACAATCGAGTGAGTCAAGTAATTTCACCCTCTAAGTAAATTAGGCTAGACATCTAAGTGGTGGGCATGTGAAACTCACTAGACATAAGCATAAGATGCACATCATCCATGTGCACAAGGTGAACATTACAGGGCTCTTGGAGGCCCAAGAACAAACTACTCTATTACTTATGTACATAATACTAGTCAGGTTAGTCAAGCCCATTTGCTTTATAAGAATCTAGTGCAAGACACTTAAGTTTTTAGGCATGAGGAAGTTACCAAACTTTGAATATTTGGGAACAAAATGATAAATTACATAAGCACAAGGTAACCTTACACTAAAGTTAGAAAGAGGCACAACAATTGATCATTTACTAGAGACCAAAGAAGGTGAAGATGCTCAATAGGGTTGGGCACAAGAAAGAAAGTGAAGATGCATAATATAACCATGTGCAAGAGAGCTATAAGAGAAGATGAAGTACTGGGAGGAGTGTAATTAATTTGTATGGATTTAGATAGGCCAAGACAAGACAAAGTATAAAAAATTGACCAAAATATAGAAAAATTCTTGAAATGAAAGCATGGCTAATAGAGGAAGTGGAACTAATCAGGCTAAATCATGTGCATGTTAAGTGCTACACCTAGATTTCTATAAGGAAGGCAAAGGTCATGTGAAGTTAACAAACCCAAGAGAAGAATTATCTAAGACAACTGGCATCCACCTAGGTTTAAGTGGTAAGTGACTACTTGATATAAATGTCACTTCATCAAATTATTGTTAGAGATCATTCAATAAAGTGGCAACAAAGTCAAAAATATTCTCATTTAATGTATTGATGACAAAATATTTCCATGGATTTCATAAAATAATTCATTTTCCAAGAAATCTAGGCACCACCATATCACAAAACACCTACATTAATGATGGTAGATAAGGAAAGGGTATAAATTAATAAGAGGAAAACTTGTTCAGGTTACAAATTTTATACTAACTTAAGACTAAGAATGAACCTAAGAAAAAACTAGAGAACTAAGGTAAAAAAACCCTATACTAGTGAGAATTTGAGTGATTTTAGGCACTAAGAGTGAATGATTACATACTAAGAAGGATTGAGTTCATAGTAAGATTCATTTGGAGAAGTGTAGAGAGAGGATTCTATATTAACCAAACAATTAGAAGAGTTAATTAACACCTAGACCTCCATTAAAGGCCAACAAAGCTCGAGAGCAAAGGGAATAGTCACATATCTTATGACTATATAAACACCATCACCAATTAAGGCTTTGGTAAACTACACCTACTACACTTCAACACCATCAAGTTCAGGATGGTGAAGAAATAGAAGGGATCAAGCTTTGATCAGGCACCATAGGACTTGAAATAGGCATGTAAAGTGAGTGAAGTGGCCACTATAAAAATAATAGCATAGTGAATGGAAGTAGTGAGTGTGGTATAGGTATACATCAAGATTTTCACCAAAATGTCCTACCAAGTAATGTAGTTCCCTCTATAGGTCATGATAGGAGAAGATTGGCACTCTTTTGCACACATTTTCTAGTTAAAAGAATATAACCACTGCATATCTACTCATTTTCAAGACCTTTAGTAAGATTGGATGGTGGACACAGGGTGGGAGATGGTGAAAGTTGATGCCCTATTTAATGTCTTGATCCAATACAAATTAATTACTTCCAACATAACTCAAATTTATGATTTTCCATACTTTGGGAAGCAAGAGTAGCTTGTATAATTCTTACTCTCATGCATCCATGAGGACTGCATTTACTTCAAAGGGAGGTGCATGAATATTTTGGTTTAATTGATAAAGAGAATAACTAGGCTTATAAATACCGCTAAAGAATCCATCAAATGATGGATGATTATAAAGAGGTGGAGCACATAAAAAAGATCCTAAATTACCTCAAAGGGTTTTTCATGTTCCTCATTAAATAATGAAAGGAACCTGAGATAAGGATTGTAGTGCACCTCATAAGCTCTAAACTATACTTAGGTTATCAATGGACTGATGTGATTAAGGCATACCTTTGCATGACCTATTACATGGCACAGGGCATGTAGTTCAATATTGTAAAATTCATTGCCAAATATTTTGTGAAGAATATATGAGAGTATCATAAGGAAAGAGAAACATTTAGGTGGGGATCCATTCTCATTCTCATTCTCATGGAAGAGATTAGAATTTTAGATGAGGATGAGGATAACCTTAAGGTGTTTTTAGAGAATAATGACTCCTCAATGTGGAAGTACAAAGAATTCATGATCCCCCTCTCTTTCAACACTAAATATAAGACTTTCATCATGGGATGGTGTAAGAGGTACATAAAGGCCTTTGGACTAAAATAGCACATTCTTTAGAGGATCTCTCATAGCGTGTTTGGAACAATAAATTTTTCCATAATGCAGCATTATTGTGTAGTACACTTGGTGATAATTGATGGAAACAACATAAGGTAGATAAAGCTCCCATATGATTTTTAATAAGATACTTTAGGTATGTACTATGATGGATCCCCAATGCATAATAGTTAGAAATTTTAGTAAAGGAACTAAATATGGAGAGGCATAGGATGAAATGCCAATTCATTCACATAGATGGGAAGGCCACCAAGGATGAAGAGGATGAGTCAGATTGCACCGATATCCATCCTCTCCAAAAAGCAACCATATATGGGCACATCCATAGGTTATAAAATGAGATGAATCCAAATAATAAGGGCCCAAGCATAGAGCATAGCAATGATCCCCTTATTAGGACAAATTCTTAAAGGACCCCGATGCTAGCTACATATATATAAAAGAAATGAGAAGAGCTAAGGAAGGGCTGAAAGCCTTTATAAAATAAATGAAGATCATGGATATGTCCACACTTGAGGCTAAATTGATGAAATTATATGGAGCCATTGAAGATATCAAGCTCTCCATTTAGGGCTTTAAGAACTTTAAGATGGAGCTATGGTAGAGTGCACTCAAATTTTTCAAAATAAAGGCACTGAAAGACTAGTCTAAAGGTAGACTATAAATTTTGTATGGGGTAATGTTGGGCCCCTTTTTGTGCTACCTAGTGTACCACACCAAATCATCACAAAAATATGTTCCCTTACCTATAAAAATTAGCCTAAACCTAAATACAAAGAATGAGATTAATGTAGTGATGCTCTACAAAAATTGAGAATACCATTAATGTAGCTTAAGTTAGTATGGAAACTAAAAATAACTTGCATTGTCATGCCCAAGCTTATTTGTGAGCCATTGGACATGATTAATTAGGAAATGAGATTATGTTATATTTATGTGATGCTCTATTATGTTATAAACTATTTATTTTGATGAACTTTGATTTAATAGAAATGGCATTGCATGTTTAATTGGTTGTTAGTCCATTTCACATAGTTTAGCATTGTGGTATGATTATGACATAAATTTTTTATGAATAATGGCATAGTATTCATCATTTAATGTATTGTGATGAAAAATTCTATTCCAAGTTGCTAATGGCATATATGTTCCATATAGTGACTTGGGAATACTTGTAAAACCAACAAAATGTTGAGACTGACATGCACTAAGGCCCTAGTAACTGCACCCAGAATGCTAACTTAAAGAGTGAGTACTTGAACATGATCCATTCCCTTGACTTAGTTAAGCACCTAAATGACACTTAACTTACTATACCTATGGATTGTGCCATTAAGAGATATATCTATCTAGACATGATCGTGCACCAAAATACTTGTGCCCTTGAATAGGCTTGCACCTCTTGATCTCAGCCAAAATGGCATGCACTGATAAACCACCTAATCCTATTTAACAAATTAATAAATCCTATTGAGACCAAGGATTCACCATGTTTCAACTATCCCAATGCAAGCCTTAGTCCCTTCACTGTTGTGCTTTGAGTGAGCACACAAGGCTTGCGCCTTATGTGAAATTGATACTAGCATAGTAGCATGTTTAAATGTTATGCTCCAAAAACTTATACTATAATTAAACCTAGTTATATGAAGTACAAAAATTACTTGAATTGATTTCTAAGCATGTGACCAAGCACATGAGCTAAGTGAAGAAACTTTTCTTAAACACTCATGGACAATATCAAATGTTTGAACACCTGGTCTTAAAACTTGGAGAGTCTCCTTGAGGATGACTAATAGTGACAAAGTAGGATGGAATTCTTTCTTGGGACCATAATCACCAGGATAATTGCTCTCAGCTCTATAAGCTTCATCATAGATGAAGAGTTTAAGTACAAAGCCACCCTAGTCATGCAATAAGAGAGGAATAAGAACCAAGGGAAATCTAGGATGGAAAACATCAAGGTCATGGACATGATCCTAACTACAAAGTAAAAGAATAAGTAAAGCCAAAAACATCAAGAGGCTTTAGGAAGAAATGAAAGAGACCATAAGAGCTTAGCAAGTCAAATGAAATAACTCTTCATGAAACCAATTTTCAACCTTGAAGCTAATTGATTAATATAAATAGATGGAAATATATATCTTACAATAGTAACATGAGACTTAAGTAACACAAGGGTCCTAAAACATGGTTGAATTAATATTATTATTCTTGTAGCTAAGCATTATACATTTTTAAAGAATAATATTCTATTTGTAAAGGCATGTGTAGTTTGTATAACACATTGCCTATAATTTAGTCCATTGAGGAAAGTCTAGTGTATTCTATAAAATTTGTGGAAAGAATAGTTATCCCAACACTTGTAATGTTGAAATCAAATATGACTAGTTTAAATGCTTCCTTGCATCCTATAAAATGAGCATTTTCAATTTTAAAATGGGGGAGTTCTTACAACCAAATTCCAATTATAACTTTTGAGCAATTAACATAAGCAAGGAATTTTTGCAAACTTTTTCCAAATTTTCTTGTGTCTTTTTATTATCCTAGCTTCTGTCTCACTTATTTGTTTATATTTCTATATTTTAATAGTTCTTATGAATTCTTGGTGTGTAAAATTGAATGCAAAACTATTAACTTGTGCCAATGCTAGGTTAATTGAAATTTCTTGAGTTCATTTAATTTCCTTACTCTTCTTGAATTTGGGCTAATGTTGTTTACTTATAGGGGTAAATATTTAAAGTGAACTTGGTTCTTATTTTCATTATTTCCTATATTCCCTATATGTTTGTATGATGTCTGATAGGATTTTATCTTATTCTACTTCATGTCAAACATTGGTTAAGGACATGCCTAGATGATATTTGAACTTTGTCATGATATTTGGAATGAAGATCAACATCTCTTCTTTTCCCTACCTTTCCTTTTGATCTTTTTTAAACAAATAAATCTAGATTAATTTTCATTGTAAATATACATCTTAGATTAATATTTAGATCATAATTCACCATTCTTAGCATAGCATACTTCATAGTTTGCATAGATCATATATTTGGCCATAGTGGCTCCCAACTACCAAACGTTAGAAATATTATGAAACAATCCACTTTATTTGCCTCTATTTCATCAATAGATAATAGGATTATAACAACCTATAACTCACACAATCAATTCATAGAATTTCAAAATGAGAAGTGTTCTTAAACATTCTAGGCACCTATGATACATATTTAGGAATCAACATGATCATCTTCATTGGTGCTAGAAGGAGGACATGTTAGATATTTGTAGATTAAAAGTATATTTTCTCATTTTTGTAGATTGTGTTCAAATATTGATGTAATATTTGCGTAATTGTGTCATTATCTACTCATTTAGATAAAGATCATTGATCTTTATAGTCTTTGACTCATCTTTGTGCTGTATCTAGATAAAGATGGATGTTATTTGAAGGTATATGCTTGATTATGGTAAAGATGGCTTAAGTTTTGTCAATTAAATAGGTTTAATGTTAGTAATACTTGTTTTGATCAAAGATTGATAGATACTTTACTAATTTGAGTTATTTAAGCTTAAATGTGTAAAGATCAATCATATTTACGTATTTGGATACATCTTTGAGATAACTTAGTTAAAGATTGTTATCCTTTATCATCCTTTATATAAATATTTACAAATTTTCTTAATGTGTAATTCTAATCATTATCTCCTGCAAAGATAAGACTAATGCATCATATTTCAAATAGGATTCAAAGCCTACAAGTTGAAATTACAAATAATATGGATAAGGTCATGTTCATGGACTAGAGAACCTCTATTTTCATTAGAAGTTCACAAGAAATTTAGGTGAGACAAAGGTAAGCATAAACTTTCAAAGTATGACAACTTCACCAATTTGCAATGCTCTTTTGTTTGATCCCTATCAAAGTATGGCTTGGATAGGTGGTTATTCAATCAATGTGCTAGGTGTGGTACATGGCCTTCCTCTTAATATTGAAAAGTATTTTCCAACATTTAGTCCTAGTGGCATTAAAACTATTGAAGAACACATTAAGAGTTTCAAATATGCATTAATATTGTTGAATGTGAGTCATGAAGATGTAGCATGTAGACTATTTCCTTTTACTTTTAAATATGATGCATATGAATGGTTTCTAAACCTTCTTGAAAACTAAATTACTAGTTGGATTAATGTTAACAATGTTTTCATTGATTAATTTGGTAAAATCATTAGTCCTTGTGTCTTCTATCAGTAACTCATCATAGTAAAAAGAGATACAAATAAGCCCATAAGATCCTTCAATTCTAGGTTTTATAAGATTCTTGATAGGACCATGTCTCCTTATAGACTTGATGAGGATTTAGCCTTATAAATATATAAGGATGCCTTGATTCCCATGACTTCTATGTTTATAAAGAAAGCTATTGGTCCCATGAATACATTAGCTTTAGCTTATCCTGAGGTTGTGATCATTAATGACTAGATGCAACCCTAAGGATAATTGACATACTCCATTCCTAATGTCAACCCATATTTACCCATTATGAACATCATTCCAAATACCAAACAAAATGTGTTTTCCCTAAACCAACTTCTGGTCTTGAACCAACTACCTTTGAGGCATGCCCATCCTACTCAAAACCTGATATTCCTAAACAATGTTTTTAGTGGATCTCATCCATAGAATCAAAAGTATTTAATGCCTATATCCACTACTAATACCCAAGTTCATATTTCTAAAGCCCCAAAAAATGAGACTGACTCTATCCTCAAGATGATTCAAAACCTTAGCACTAACCTTCTTCAGTTGTAAAAATAAGTAAGCAATACTAAAGAGAGCTCTAATGGGAATTTCTCCTTTTAAAGGTTCAATAGGCCTACTAATAGATTTAAGAATGATAGTTACTATAATAACAAGAATAATGATCCATCTACTATCAAGAATGTGCCTAATATAAATCTTACCGATGTTGCTTTACTTGAATATTTTAGATTTCATTTCACTTATAAGCATGGGTAAATAGACTGTGTTGAAAATTTTAATGATTTTTAAGCCTTCTAAAAATAATTAGATATTTTTGAAGCTCTCCCTAATAAGTATTGTGATGCAGGTACATCTGGTTCCTTAAGGTCGTCTAGATCATCTAATTCAACTCTCATGGTGGAGATATTTGAGTCCCTTTTCCAAGAGGACAATGAGCTTGAAGATATTCTTGAGGAGATTCATGCTTTTTAGAAATTTATGAACAAGACTTATACTTTGAGAAATAGGGAGAAAAAGCAACCATTGACTACTTTAAATCCTCCAAATAACTTTGAGACTCCTCTAGATACTACCTTAGACAATAATCCATAACCTCCTAAGGGAACTACTTTTAATTATAATGTTGATTTATCTAATTATTTTAATAAGACTAGATATAACATAGTAGAGGGCATGAAAAGGATTAAAGTTGGAATTACCTTGTATGAGTTGACATAGATTACTGAACAAAGGGATATGTTATTGGAATTATTTGTCTAAGAAGATAGGTTTGTCTTAAAAGTCTACACATGCTAGCATTTCAATACACAAAAGTAAGGTAGATGTTCCTCCTTCCTTACAGTTAGGATCTTCAGTAAGAATTTACACAATTGCTTGTTATATTTTGGTGCATCTGCAAATATTATGCCCAAATGTATTTATGATCAATTACACTTGACTCCTATTAAATCTGATAGAGTTGTAACTCAATTAGATAAATCATGAGTCAAAGTGATTAAGGAGTTGTTAAATATTCACATGTAGATTACCTCAGAGCCAGGGATCTAATAGTTCATTAACATCCAATTGGTGGACATCCCTAATGGTTATGGGATGTTGTTAAGTAGATACTAAACTAGGATCTTAAATGATTATATGTCAATAGATTATTCACATATGTGGTTGCCTTCGAAGGGAGTCCCCAACCAAATTAGGACAAAAAGAGAGCCTACAACAAAGCATATGATCACTGAGTATAATGAAATCAATGAGAGGTTCAACATGGTTAACTTATATATTGGTGTTTACATTCTTAACACTACAAAGGTATGTAACTCCAAAACTTCATGTGATATGCCAGGATTATGGAATTTTTATTTTGATAGTGCCAATTACAAATCAAGTTTTGGTGTAGGAGGGGTATTTATCAATCCCATTGGGAAAGAATCCAATGCCTCTTACAAAATCTATTTCTCCTACACCATTAATTTTCTTGAGTATGAAGTACTTATTCTTGGGTTATAATTTTCAATCAAACATGAGGCCAAGGAACTGTTAGTTTTTGGTGATTCTAAACTAGTGGTTAATCAGGTCAAGAGTAAATATCAATGCAAGTTGTCCTATATTAATAAGTATAAATTTAGAGTGTGGGACTTATTATAATGTTTTAATGCCTTCAACATTGTGTCAATCCTTAGGTAATAAAATGAGGATGCTGATGAACTTGCTTCAACTTTAGCCAACCTTGTGATTATTGACAATTTTGACCCCACAGGTTAAATTATCACCCCTACCACTTGAAACCCTGAATACCATGCTATTTTGTCTTATGATTCATTATTTGGTCCTTGAAAGTCCTTTAAAAATCCATGGTTATTAGGTCTTAAGGTTGTTTAGGTGATTTGAGGTCTTTTCCTTCATTTGTCTTGTGCTTTCTAGTCATTTTTTGGCCTTTCCAAGCCATTTCTAGTGGTGTGAATAGTATATAGTGTATTTATGAGTTTTATAATGTGATTAAATGTAATTACATCCCTAAAAATTAATTATTATGTTGATCACATTCTAGACTAACTTTATGACTCATTTTCATGCAAAATTTGACCACTTTATGCCATTCAGAGAAGGTTTTGATAGTATCTGATTAGAAGGAGACTTTATTCCATTTTTTTCACTTAATAAGGTTAGATAATATATAAAATATTTTACATAATTTAATTGAGATATCTGAGGTGAAAATAACATTTTTAGTGCAAAAATAGGCCTTTTTGAGGCATTCTTTTCGGTTTTCAGAGTTTTTTGGTGATAGAATCATCATGGAGGATTCATTAGGTCCTTAAATTTTTATATAAATTATTTTTATGAATTTATAGGCTAAAATTGCAAAATCCAAATTCACTCCAATTTTGACATTCCTTGCATGCCTAGAAGGGTAGTTTTCAAATGCTTGGTACAACAAGAGGAGAGAGAGTTAGGAGAAAATATTTTGGACATTGTTAGGGGTATGATAAATATTTAAATTAGTGTATTTTTTTTGTGTATTGGTTCCCACATATTTATAAACAATCACTAAGAGTGAAAATGGGTCACTATAGCCTATGCATCCGAGAGGGTTCTATTCTTGGACCCATTTCTCAAGCTCAAAATAAAATGAGGACAAATAATTTTTTGGAATGTTTTTATAGTTCATGAGGTTATTTTTCATCTTATTATCATTTAAAAACTCATTCTAGGAAGAAATTTATAGCATAAAACCTTGTTTCTTTCACTATTTTTGAGAATGGTAACTTGGGTCAATTTTGAATAAATATATGAGTTTTTCATCCATTTTTTCATCTTCAAAAGTTATAAATTTATTATTTATCTCATTACACATTTTTTTCATCTAATTAAGGGTTCATGGATCTTCATTCTGAGTATGTCTCCTTTGAGGGGGTTTAAGCTGAGTTGGTTTCTTCAACAGGGTACAAATGTATTTGATGAGCTTGATTTCTATTCTAAATAGGTCATGAGGTGATGTAATATATCTTGAAATACCTCCAAATTTCCTCTTAGATAACAAGGAGACTCAAGACACTTTAGTAAGACAAGGTTGCTAATGTAAAGCCTTGAAGAGATAAAAAAGAACACTAAAATCCCATCTATAGGCCATTCTTAGGAGAGTAAGCATGTTGAATGAAGTTTCACACTCATTTTCACTTCTTCCAATGTTGACAAGGTCTATTTGGAGACTTTTTGAAGGTATATATTTGATGGTAGGCCTAATCAAGGTGTATATCACTCAATCATCATTCTCATTGTCCTATATCATGCATTGACACCTATAGGTGTACTTCAAAAAAGTCTAAAACATATTGCATAAGGATATTTAAGCATGTTTAAAACTTTCTATTAAGGTCCTAAAGTGGTTAAGGTACCATGATAATAATGTTTAAGCTATCAAGAAGAACTAGAATTTATTTTCAAAAAAGAGTCATGTTTAACTTGAAGAATTAAGCTTCAGGGACAAGTTTCACTAAAATTCCTAAAACAGAGCCTAAGGTCACTTTTAAGGATCCCATATAATATTGTAACATGGATTTTGAATGCATCTAAAGGATCATATCTTGTAGTCCTTATGTGGAAAGATGCCTTGACTAAGGAAAGAGGTTGTTTGACTTCAGTAAGTGATGGAAAGGAGATCTCCATTCTAGACAACCCCTTTACTACAATTTGTCAGTGATATCTATAGCAAAAAGGGTTTCTCATGGTTTCATGAATATTGCTTAGACACCATGTAAATATGGTCCATATTTAAGTGGAGTCTTAGGTATGAATTTAAACAAAGTAACTCAATGAATACTTTGAAAACTACATGTCAACCTATAAGGGTGTTTTTGCTTTCAAGAGCTACTTACAAGGACTCATCCAACACCTAGATAGTCACATTAAGGTAGGGTCTTGACATGGTCCTTATTCTCATGGGTTTTTTATCATGTTCAAGGTATCAATCCATATTTAGGTAGTTTGGTGGGATTTAAGCCTTTAAAAGACAAGGACTTAAGCTTCACACCACAATCATACTAGCCTAGAATACTCACCTATAGCCAAGTGAAAAATAATATTCATATCCATATGTGGATAAAGGTTTGGAACTTAGATATGGGTTATTTGGTTTGATGATAAGTTAAATCATGCTTAGTTAGGTAGAATAAACTAGGGTACTCCTAAGAGGTCACTGAGGTCTAGGTCTATCTACTTATTGATCTTGACTTTACAAATATTCAAGTTGACACCTAAAATTACGTATTAAGATGGCCCATGGGGTTGGACTATGTATGGTACAAGAAAATATGGTGAAAATAACACCCAAGTTGACATAAATAACTTATGACTTATAAGGATAGATTAAACATTATGATAAATGGATACAAAGACTCCAAGGGTTTATAATCTTGGACCCTCATTAAGGTGAGCTACAACCAATTATGGGGGACAACCTATAGCCAAATAGGTATATCACTAAGTTGAGAGGTTTTTTTAAGGTACAAATCCTTAAAGGCATCATTATGACTATAATAATCCTGGATAAATAAATGATTCTTGATCCTTGTGTTTATCCAAAACCCTCTAAGACACCTTCTACCCTATCCTCTGTCCATACAAGGGTAAGTTATGAAGTACATAGTCATGAACTTCAATCATAGAGGTTTACTTAAAGGAAGGTGAAGGAGACCTTAAGCTTGGGGTGTTAGTCTATTTAATGTTTTAATTGAAGGAAGGTGACTATCCTTTGACACGTATAAGTTCTCTAAGAGGCCTAATAATGTTTAAAGCACACTTACAGGCCTATATATTGACACTATATAGTAGAACAAAGTCTCAACTCCATAAAAAAGCATGTCAAGGCTTAAAGAGACTAAATAGACCACTAAAATGCAATTGGGTATAGATATGATAAAATTCAAGAAGAGAGATAAGATAGATATATATCAAGCTTCAATTTGGTATTAGGAAGAGTAAATATGTACCTAAAAATAGCATAGTAGAGTGCTACAATCATGCCCATTAATCATGAAGTTTACTTGAAGGAAGGTAATTATAAGGAAACTTCCAATGAAAATAGGGGCTTGAATGGATAGAAAACAAACCTAAAAGTGCCTCATGGTAACCTATCATCACCTAAAACCATGTATGAATGGAAAATAGGGGTTACATATAGTCACTCATATGCAGTCTTAATAGGGTTCTAAAATTGGATGGCAAGGAGACTTGAAGGTGTGTTTTTGGTCTTAGTTTTCCATCATGCCTATTAAATTTAAAGTAAGTAAAAGAGAATCATGATTATGGAGCATGGTGGGATCTTTAAAATAACCTACAATAAAGAAAGGTACTCATAACCTAAAGTGATACACAATCATGCTTATAACATAAGATGCATAACTTTTAGGTATAACTTGAAGTATGAAATGAAGACTCTCAAAGATAAGGGTAGAGGGAGTTTAGTACAGTCTAAAACCTCAAATAAGTAAAGTGGAAATGAAAATACATATACAACACCAAAATTCACCAACAAGTTTGTAATGTCCACCTATAGTTGTGTTAGTGATAATTAGGAACTTGACTTTGTTTCATGTTTGAGGTGTTAGGGATCATGAGAAATCTCGAGTTCATGATTTTGAACTAGGAATTCATTATTGTGATATGAAGAAAACATACATTAAAAACTATAGCTACACTTTTGCCTTAAAAATTACTCATAGTCTATAATATGAAGTAATAGGTACAATCAAGGTTGGAGTATGTTGCTTATTGATGAATCTTGAGATCTTAATGGAGTCCTTTTTGTTTGCATTCAATGTGAAAAGGTTTAACATGGGAAGGAAATATATGAATTTTTTTTAAGGTATCTCTTTCATCATTTTATTAGTACAATAATAGCTATATCCAAGTGAAAAAAGAGCACTTAGTCATATATGGATATAGGTTTAGAGTTTGGATAAAAGTTTGTGTTTTTTTGAGGTTGAATAGAGACACAAGATTCTTAGTACAAAGGGTTTAAAGAGGTATAGGGTAAAGTGAAGGAGTTTAGACTTAAATTTTACATTTAGATTATCACTCACATTACCCCTATCCCCTTCATACTAAGCATCTACATTTGAGCATTAGATTGTAACATGTGAAGTTTTGGCAATCCATATAACATTGAGACTGAATGCATAGTATAGGAGTGAGCAAATATGAAGAGATATTAGAAACATTTGAAGAATATAATGCATAATATAACATGAATAAGTATAAGAGACATACATATAGGTGTTTTTTTAATCAAGATAGATACCTATAGTCAACTTCAGGGTGATAATGGTAAGCATGAGGTATTGATTTCATCATAGGTTCTCAAGCACAATGCCATTTAATAACTTTAGAAGTGATTACTATATAAAGATGATGGTTCATGATGAGTAGGGTATTATAAAATAATCCTAAAGTCATAAAAATTACACATACATCAACTTAAATCACCCTCCTTCAATAAAATGACAAGGGCATGACATATTAGGTTGTAAGGAGTAAGTGTTATAGTCACAAGTTGATTGAATTTTAGGCCTACTAAGAGAAACGTGAGTGTTGAAAGAGTTTGGAAAGGTTTTATAGTGTTTATATGTACATGAACACATTGGGAATTATAATATACATTTTAATATACTCCCATATCATGTAAATATGACATGAAAAGGTTTCTAAGAGGGAAATTTGCAATCAAATTTGAATACCCTGCACACAGTCCACTTCTCAAAAGTCTACCTTGGCATTTTTGAGGTTTGGAGGTACTATAAAGGTCATTTTGACCTAAAATTTTGTACATAGGGTCCTAATGAAAAAATAAAAACCCCCATATATTTTTTTTCAAGTAAAATATATCACATATCCTCTATTTCATCTCATAAATATGCCACTTTTAGGCATGCATCAAGACAAAGAATAGGGAAACTATAACCAATATGAGTGTTTGGTATATTGGAAAAACATGGTGATGATTTTGGATGATGTAATAAGATTTTTTTATATGTAAATAAAATTAATGAAGCTCAGTAATGGTGATAAGACACTCATAAGTGTTGGTGGGTGGCCATTTGTACCCAAACCCCACTAGCCTAGACTAGGCCTATTGTTCAACATGGGGTAATTTCCACTTAAAAGGTATAATGAACATTAAAAATAATTTTAAAATGTTCATGAATATATATTATATGTGTTAAATCTATTTTTATCATAGAAAGTCATAAACAAGCCATTTTTGGGTGCAAAAGCATGATAAGGTGCACAAAATGAAGGAATCCACTTGAGAGGCCAAGTTTGAATGCTCACCTCATCAAGGAGGTTTATCATGGGACATAAATTAGTTTTATTATGTTTTATGGGGTCTTATAATTAAAATTTGTGGAACTTTTTCTTAGGTTGGATGTCATATTTTTATGAATCATCCTTATGGGTGAAAACTACCCAAAACCATGTTTTGAACCAGTTTGTAAAGATTAAGTTGGATAACTCAAAAAAAAACATATATAATTCATTAAAAATACTATATGTTGTATTTAACTCTTATATGGTCATTAATATGGTTTTTTGATGTACCTTCACTTATACAGATTTGGGTAAAAATAGTACTTTTTGAGCTAAAATTATTATTCCAAGGAGTGTATAAAGATGAAAATTGATGTAAAATGAATATTAAGACATTTTTTACCTGATAAAACTCAAAAATACAAAATAATAAATCCAAATGTGCTAAAACAATTCCATTCTTTTGGACCAGTCAAAAAATGCCTTTAAAAGACAAGCCTTCTAGAGGCTATTTCATGGTTTTGGTACTTACAAGTAGTTACAGGCCACAAAGCTTGACAAAAAACATGGTGGGGGATGATAAAATTTAATAAAACACTTTTTTTATGTTTCAAACCTATATTATTTCCCAACATCAAAATTTCTCTTCTAGGGCTTAAAGGGCTAATTAGGCCTAATTTGGCAAGGAAATGGGATAGAAAATACACTTTCACTCAGATTTGGCTCACAAAATTTTGTATTGATATGTAATAAGATATAGGGTACCTACAAAAATCCTTATATTCTCACCAAAACTTCCAATATTATCTCATACAATGATATTTGTAGGAAAATAGGGCTACAAGGAATACATGGAAAATACATGATTTGAGTGTCAAATCAAGATTTTTAGAGTAGATGGTGATTTAAATCATATTTAAATAGGTATTGTGTGTCCTATATAATCCATAAATTTTCAAAAAGTGTAGGTTTGATGCAAATTTTAATAAAACTCCTCCTTTTCCCTCTATGCCATAGTGCAAAATGAGCCTTTTGAGGGGTTCGAAGGCTAAATAGGTGCATATAGCCTATTATAAAGACCTAACAACTTGATGAAGGATAAATAACACCATATTAAAGGTATTAATAATTAAATAATGAGTAACAATTAAATAAGGCTTTGAAAATGTCTCCAACAAGTGCAAATAGGACTCTTTCTCTTCCAAAGCCCATGTGCAAGACAAAGTCAATTTATTGAAGGAGTCTTATAACAAACTCATGACAAGTGTTAAATAATAATTAATAAGCCTATATAAGGTTCCAAATAAAATAATTTAAGGTAATTTAAAACCTGCATCCATGGAGGAGACCCATTCATCAAGGAATACAGGAAAGCTAAAATCTAGGAGCTGGTGCAAGAATCTAGTCACTCTCCATGTGTTGTAGGCTTGACCAAGCACTATGAAAAAGTTCCTAACTATAAAAAACATATAATAATATATTTTACATGATACCATATGGATAATTAATATTTTTAATGTTTAATAATGCTACTTTGGGTTTGAATAAGGATAAAGAAAAGGTCTTATGTCCTAGTTTTGAGGATTCTTGTATCTTTCTCTCTCTTCTCTCCTATTCTCTATATGTAGGACAATTTTTGGAATTAAAAATAATAATTAACATTATTTGTGTAAATTAAATTTTCATAAAACTATTTTAATTTCATCTTTTGATGAATAAGATAGAATTCATACCTCCTCAAAGCTGGATTTAGTGTATTTTCATGGTTTGTTTACAGATGAAAGTGATAGTTCTTATTTCCTCACATATTTTCCTTTCCTTATTACCTATTTATAGTTGTTATTATCATCCTTCTATGTTTCATAGTGTGCTTGAATCATCTTTTTTGTATGTAAAGTGCAAGCTTTCTTTAGTGTCTCTAAGAGACCTATTAAATAGGTGCATCAAGCCTGAGCCTCTATGTGAAATATTGATGTTTGGAGTATTAAATTTGATAAGTGTAGTAACTTTTATGTTATTTTATCCTCTTAATGTGTATTACACAAATGTAGTTCATATTTTGGTGTGTCACCCCAATTAGATAGGTTTTCATTTTAGTTTAACTTCTCCTTTTTCCTTTGCAAGATGGTAGTGTAGAGTAGGGATCATAACTAATACATCAAGGGGAGATATCCATTATAATCTCAAGATTCAATCCATATATTAGGCCACCCATATCTTAGGATTTTATCCATGTTAATTCAAACTATGAAGACCTAAAACTACCTTCACAAGGGTACAAATTTAGAAGACAACAATGCCCAATCAAAGTTCTAAGTTACAAAGCCTTACCATTGAACTAGTACCTTATCCCTTAGTGCCAAATAAAATCAACCACTTGTAGATTTTTGGTGATGATTAGTAGATTATATAATTCATGACTAGTTCAAGAATGTTTGAGGGTCACATTATGGATGAAGTTTGTCTCCTTGATGATGACAAAATTGAAGGCAAAATTGATGACAAGTTCATTCAGTTGAATGGCATTAATATCCCCAAAGGCACGGTAACATTAGGGAGGCTCTTTGATTTTTAAATACTAACTAAGGATGCCAAGATTCCCAAAGTAAGTGGGAAGGATTATAATGAAATTGATCTTGGACTTCAAGGTCAACCTCAACTAGTTAACATTGGTTCATCATGTACAATCATTAAGTCCAAAAGAGCCAAAGAATTGCTGACCAATTATAAATATGTCATATCATGGTCCTATGATCACCTAAAGATCTTTGATATAAAGGTCATAACTCATACCATACCTTTAAAGGAAAACTATAAAACTTTCAAACAAAAGTAGAGGTTTGTCAACATGGTCTTAGAACCACTGATATACAAAGAGGTCAAGAAACTTTTAGATTCCAAGATTGTGTTTCCCATTAGGCACTCCACTTGGGTTACTAATTTAGTCATAGTTAGGTAGAAAAATGGTGAAATAAAACTATGCATTGATTTTATAAATCTAAATAGAGCATCTGATAAAGATATTTACCCCTACCTTCTCTTGACAAAGTAATACAAATTATTTTTGGTTCTTCCATGATATCTTTTCTTGATGGATTTTCAAGATACAATTAGATGCTGGTGAACCAAGAAGAAAAGATGAAAATTGCTTTTACTACCAATTGGGTTATGTTTGCCTACAAGAAAATGCAATTTAGATTTATAAATGTATGTGCAACCTTTCAAAGGGCTATGGATCATGATTTTCAAGGCCTTGTAGGTAAGTACATTATCATATACATGGATGATCTAATTAAATTTTCTAAGAATATGGAAGATCATATTATGCACCTATAACAGGTATTTGAATGATGCAAAAAGTATGGGATTTATCTCAACCCAAAGAAAATTATTTTATGTGTTATTGAGGTAAAAATATTAGGACATATTATCACTAAGGAGAGAATCTCTATAAAACCTAATACAGTAAGTGAAATATCTAATATAGAACCCCCTAATAGTAGGAAGGAATTAAATGCATTCCTTGGTAAAATAAACTTTGTAAGAAAGTTTGTTTCTAGTTTTTAAGAAATAATGAAACCTTTGAATGACATGTTGAAGAAAGAGGCTAAGATCTCTTGGAATAAGAATACTAAGAAAGCTTTTGAAGATTTTAAAGACGCAATTGGACAAGCCCCTATACTGATAATTCCAAAATTTACTAAATATTTTTATCTTTACTCCTTTTATTTAGATCATACATTAGATAGTTCTAACTCAAAATATAGAAGGATTTGACCATCTAATAGATTTTATGAGCACTAAATTAAAAATTCTAAATTGAATTACTCTTTTATTATAAAATAAGCATGTGCTTTGGTCAAGGCAGTGAAAATTTTCAAGCATTATATCCTTAGAAACAAGGTACATGCCATTCTACCAGACCCTTCCACCAATATCATGTTAAGTCAAAATGAACTAAGATGAAGGAGAGGTAAGTGGATGTTTGTGCTCCACGAATATGACATTAAGATGAAGACTGTCAAGTTGGTAATGTGTCAGGGTTAAATTTAATTGATTATCAATACTAATCCTAAGATAAATGTTACGCAAGTCAAGAAACAAAGTTTCATACCTAATGATTCTTATGATCTTATTATCCACTTACTAATAAATGGTTATTGTCCTATAGGGTTAAGTAAACAACAAATAATAACTCTAAATCTCAAGGTAAATCATGTTCTAATCAAGGATGGAGTGTTGTATTAATAACTTTAAAGGCATTTACTTGAGATATTTCTCTAAGAGTGAAGTAATTGAGATCATGAGAACCTTACATGAAAATCTAGGAAGTGGACATCCATCTGGAATGACAATGGCACATAAAATATTAAGGTCTTATCATCACTAGCCTACTATCTTCAAGCATGCTCATAAGCATGTGAGAGAGTGCCGCTCATGTCAAGTCTTCAATGCTAAAGAACCTAACACAACCATGCCACTAAAACTAGTAATGATTGATAAACCCTTTGCCTAATGGGGGCTAGATTTTATGGGGGTCATTAACCCTAATTCTTTTGATGGTCACAAGTACATGTTGACTACTACCGACTACTATACCAGATGGACTAAATTAGTGGTAAATAAAAAGTGCAGGACCAAAGAGGTGATCAAATTTAAGAAGAAAACATATACATGAGATTTGGGACACATATATCTATGACCTATGATAATAGATCTACTTTTTATATCCATAGAGATGATAAAATGGGCATATTATAATAGTATCATCCTCAAGTTCTCATCAAACCATTATCCTCAAGGTAGTGGAGTATCTAAATCAATGAACAAGAACTTGATGAAGGCTATAAAGAAGTCTATAACTGATAAACCTAGAACATGACACAAGATGCTTAAGTATTCCCTTTGGGTAGATAGAAATAGAATCAAACAAGCTCTCAAAGAATCACCATTCTTGCTAGTTTATGGTCAAGAACCCATCTTCTCCATCACCCTCAAGCTACCAACATACATGCTCATGTAAGAATACATGGAGGAGGACCAATAATTTTTAAGTTCAATGTTGATAGACATCATATAGATGGAAGATGTGAGAGAAGAGGCTTTTGCCAATTTTAGTAGACACCAAACCAAAGTCAAGAGGTGGTTTGATAAATGTTCAAAAATAAAGGTTTTCAGGCAAGGAGACATAGTTATTCTTTAGGACAAGGAATCTAAGTATAAGGGTAAACATGGGAAGTTCACACCTTTGTGGATATATCCCTATCAGGTAGCCAAGATAATTGGAGACAACACCTTCAAGCTAAAAGACCTACAAGGAACAAAGTTCACACTACCCACCAATGGGAAATTCCTCAAGAATTACTTCTCTATTGTCCCACTTGGAGTCTTCATCGAATGATTGTAAGACTAGTCAGAGTTAGTATAGGTAGGCTAGGTTCATTTCTTTTTAATTTTTCCTTCCTATCCTTTATTTGTATATATTTGTTTGTTTATTTCCTTACTTTTTATTTGTCTAATTTTATGTTTGGTGTGTTTACTTTCTTTGCTTTGTTCCTTACTTCTAATAAGTCCTTTTGGACAATCCCTTAGCTTGATATTCATATGATTTCTCAAAGAAACCTCACAATTAAGGAATGCGGGTATGTTCTCTCAACATTAGTTGATCATGGATTATTGGACTTTGAGGTTAATGTTATAGTTCAAAGAAACTAGTAAAGAATAATAAATAGGCTAATTATGCTTTGATATTATAAACCTTGTTCTAACCTTTGTTTGGTTCTAATAAGAATTTCACATGTAGGGTGAAAGACTAGATTATTGGGATACTATCATGCTTGCACTTAAAAACATGAATTACTTTAGACAAAGTTTACATTCAAGGATAATTTTCTAAAGATCAAACACTTGAACAAGTCTGAAAACTAGCTAACCTACTTCCCAACCTTTTCTAGAAAGTCAAAATGACTTGAAAAATACAAAAAAAAAAAAAAAAAAAAAAAAAAAAGAACTTTATTTCAAAATTCAAGAGCTTTCTGAGCAAAGGTGATTCTGGTAATCTCCATCAGGACTATGGATACCTAGTTGGTAGTGGAGTAAGGCCTTGAGTGGAGCCAAAGGCATCTCTGTTAGGGATATAGACACCTGGTGTTAGAAATTAAATGAATTCAAACTAGATTTAATTTATCATAAAATCACATAACTAGATTTTAAATGTGTAAAATCAAATTTAATTATGCACTATATGCATCATAGAAACAATTTTTTAAATCATAGTAAATGAAAGTAATTATAAAGAAAATAAAACTAGTAATAACACATATCTACCATGATTCACCCAATATAAGATACAACTACCAAGAAATTCCTTAATAAAATCTATAACAAAACAAGATTAAAAAGAACCTCTCATAGAGATAGAATATCTCCTAAATTCACAAATGAATTCACTGAGTTGTTGATCCAAATCTATCAACAATAATCCTCACATGCTATGTTACACCTACACCTATATATTAACATACCACAAGCTACTATACCACACCCTAAAAATACAAACATCACTCTAAACAGTCACACCACACCTAAATATGTAACAAATGAGGAGAAAACCCACCAAAGAAGGATAATTGCACAATACTTATCCAAGATAAGCAATATCCTCAAGAAGACACCCATCCTCCACCTAGTCATGCTTATCCAAAATCCCACCTAAGGAGGATCTAGCCATCCTCATCTCTCCTCCATAAAAGGCTCTCACAACTTTCAAGGAGATGACAACTAACACCACAAAACATGGAAGTTAACATGGAAAATAGATATCTAACAACTCACTCTACAAAATAAGGAAGACATAGAAATTAAAAATATCTAAGAATATTTCACTCATATGGAAGCAAGATTCCATAAAAGGTGGAGTGGGGAAAATGCACTCCCCACATTTTTGGACATATTTAAGCCCCCAAAATGTGCCACCATGGTCATGTGATAGCCCCAAAGGGCTCCACACTCAACAATATCCCACTTGGAGACTATTTATATTGAATAGAATCTATCACTACTCCATGACCACTAAGGCCAACCAAATCTGAATGTAGTCTCAATTTTTCCAATCTGACCATCTTGGTCATGATATCCAAAAGATTTTGGCTAGTATGAATCCTTTCTAGCTTCACCAATTTTTCCTCCAAAGATGTCCTAATGAAGTGATAATGTAACTAAATGTGTTTCATCTTTGAGTGGAAAGTGAAGTTCTTTACCAAATGAATAGCACTATAACTATCCCTGTGTAGTCTCCCAACTTCCTACTCATGCCCCAACTCTCAAAAAACTATTGTAACCAAATCATCTTCGTGTTAGCCTCTGTGGTAGAAACATACTCTACCTCTATGATTGCCAAAGACATAACCTTATATATCTTATAAATCTAACTAACCACTGTATCTTCAACAACAAATATATATCATGTCATACTTCTCCTAATATTAATACCGCCTACCATATCCAAGTTTACATAACCACATAAAGTGGTATTTAATCTAACATAACATAATGCAACATCCACGGTTCCTCTCAAGTAATGAAGAATCAATTTCATTGTTTGGCAATGTTCATAACCAAGATCACTCATATACCTGCTCACAACTCCCACTACTTGGGCAATATCTAGCCTAGTACAAACCATGGCATACATCAAGCTACCAACTACTGATGAGTAAAGTACCTTAGACATCTTAATATTTTCAACCTCTATCTTGGGACACTACTCTTTTGATAATCTAAAGTGTCCTACCAAAGGAGTACTAATAGATTTAAAATCCAACATGCTAAACTTTTTCAAGACTTTCTTCACATACTCTAATTGGAATTAAATTAGCTTCCTCTTTTTTTTGTCATAAGTAAACCTCATACCAAGGATTTATTTTATTGTACCCAAATTATTCATATAAAGGAATCACTAAATTATTTCTAGAGTATATAAATATGTTGTATGTTCTTTCTTGAAACTAACATGTCATCCACATACAAACATAATATAATAAAATAACCATCATTAAAATATTGTATGTACATGAAATGGTCAAAATTACACCTTTGATAATCTTATTCCAACATAAAATAATCAAATTTATTATACCATTATCATGGATCTTATTTCATGCCATACAAGCTCTTCTTTAGTCTACACACATAATTCTCCTTCCCTTTGACCTCATATCCCTATGGCTACTCCATATACAACTCTTCATCCAAATACCATGAAAAAAAGTAATTTTCACATATAACTAGTTTTAGTGCAAATCTTCAACTACACCTAAACTAAGAACAATCCTAATAGAAATCATTTTTACAATAGGAGAAAAAATCTCATCAAAATCACTACCTCATTTTTTTGTAAACCCCTTAACCACCATCCTAGCCTTATACCTTTTTCTCCCTTCATCTTCTTCTTTTATTTTGAAGATCCACTTGTTTGGCAATGAACTCTTTCCCTTGGGTAGCCTTACCAAATCCCATGTTTTTTTCTCCATGAGAGATATGTGATCCTCATCCATGGCTTGGTCCCACTTCTTCCAAGTATATACCTGCATTGCTTCCTCATAACACACTAGTTCTCCCTTATCAGTGAGTAAAAAATAATTCAAAAAAGAAAAAAAAATGTTTAGGTGTTCTTTTTACCCTATAAGTCCTTCTTACCATAGGAGTTTGGATTCCTTATGTACAAGGTTCTTGAACTGATTCAATCTATACTTTGCCATCCATAATGTCATCCAGTACTATGTACTCTTTCTATTCTTATTTTTGTTCCTATAACTATTTTTTATACATGAATTTTTCATTAAATACTACATCTCTAAACTAAAATATTTTCTTATCTTTAATTCTCAATAAACAAAAACCAAAGTCATCCTCAACATATCCAACAAATGTACATTTTTTTATTTTGCCTCTAACTTGGTCTTATCCTCTTTCTTAATAAGAGAAAAAGCCTCACATATAAATACTAAGAAAAGAATAATAAACATTCATACCAAACCAATATTTTTTAGGAATTCATCCATCCAAAGGCATATAAGGTCCTCTATTAATCAAATAAATTGTCATGCTAACTACTTCTATCCAAAATTGTAAAGGCAATGCTACATGTAACCTCATGCTCCTAGAACATTCCATTATTATTTAATTGATCCTTTTAGATACCCCATTTTGTTATGGAGTTCTTAAAACCATCCTTTGCCTATAGATTCAATTTTTAGAACAATAATCAAAGAAAGCATTACTATAATACTCACCTCATTATCTAATCTGAGACATTTCAACTTGAGACCTATTTCATTCTCAATAAAGGCTTTCCACTTCTCAAAAGTGTCAAATACATCAAATTTATTTTTAATACGATAAACCCAAACTTTCCAAGTTGTGTCATCAATAAAAGTGACATAATAATTAGAATAACAAATAGAAGATACCTAAGTTGGTCCCCATACATCTAAATGTACCAACTCTAACTTATTCTCTTTCTTTGTGGGTCTAAATTTCAATAACTTAACTCCGTTCTATTTTTTATACACACTATTCTCACAAAATTCTAAATCAATGTCTTTTAATTAATACAACTTGTCTTTTAATATCTCCATGCCCTTATGGCTCATATGACTGAGCCTGTAGTGCCACATAATTGTATTTCCATTTGTAAAAACTAAATCACAAGAATCAACACTACTAGTCAAATATAAAATACCAACTTACTTACCTCTCAAAATCATAAGAGCAACATTGGTAACTTTCCAATAATTTTTAGTAAACATTATTGAACAACCCTCACTACCCAATTGCCCCACTGAAACCAATTTTTATCTCAACATAGGCACATGTTTGACATCTTTAAGTAGGCATGTGTTCCCATTCTACATTTTCACCTAAACACAACCTTTCCCTACTATCTCACATGGTTCATCATCACTAAGATAAACATGTCCTAAATTCTCTTGAACATAATTAATAAAATAATGTCTATGTGGGGTGGCATGAAAAGAAGCCCTTGAATCTAATACCCAAGACTTAGAAAAATGATCCATAGAAATAATTAAGGCATCCTGACATGATTTACCTGATATCACATTTACCTAATTCATTTCCTCTTTATTGGAATTCTTATCCCAAAGTGACCAACAATCCTTCTTTACGTGTCCACTCTTCCCACAATGCCAGCATATCTTCTTAGCTCTAGATTTAGATTTAGATCTACCCTTTGACTTTCCATTATTTACTTTTATCTTGTCCTTTTGCCTCCCTATAGTTTCAATAGATAAAACATTACTTGAATATGATTCATTAGTTCTCTTCCTTCACATTTCCTCACTAAGAATCACACCTACAACATCCTAAAAATTTAAGTTTCTTTTGGCAGGGACTACATTACTCACAACCATAACCAAGCTATCCCAACTATCAGGCAAAGAACACAAAATTAGCAAAGCTCTAACTTCATCATTAAACTTAATTCCAATATAAATGAGCATACTTACAACTATATTAAAATAATTTAGATGACTAACAATAGAACCATTCTCAGACATTTTCATATTAAACAATATTTTCATAAGAAAAAAATTATTTGAGGCAGAGGGTTTCTCATACAACTTTTCAAGTTTATCCATGAGATCCTTTGTAGATTTATCATCTAAAATATTAAATGCAACAAAATATGCAAGGAATGACCATATGGTTCCCAATGCCTTCCTATCAAGCAATGTCTAATCTACATCACTCATGGCTACAAGTTGTCCTCCTTTCCCCTCCAAAGGTATATGAAGTTCTTTCTGATACAAGTTATCTTTTGTTTACATTTTCCATAAACCAAAATTCTTGCCATCAAATTTCTCAACTCTGATTTTTTTCTCTTATTCTATAGCTCCCACTTGAGCTAATAACCCTTCATGTGATTTACCACTTCAGTAAAAAACACCACCAAAGCTCTAATACCAGTTGTTAGGAATTAAATGAATTCAAAACAGATTTAATCCACATAAAATCAGAATTTAAATGTGTAAAATCAGAATTTAAATGTGTAAATTCAGATTTAATTCTACACTATTGCATCATGGAATCAATTCCTCAAATCATAGTAATGGAAAGAATTAATGAAGAAAATAAAACCAGTAATAACACATAAAACAGATCACCATGGTTCACCCAATGTGGGCTACATCCACCAAGAAATTTCTCAATAAAATTTGTAACAAAAAACTATTACAAAAAAATTCTCATAGAGATAGAATATCTCCTCCTAAATTTATAAATGAATTCACTAAATCACTGATCCAAATCTATCAATAATCATCCACACAAGCTATGCTAAACCTACACTTGTATATTAACATACCACAATTTGATATAACATACCCTAAAAATAAACACATCACTCTAAATAGTCACACCACACCTATATATATAATAAATGAGGAGAAAACTCACCAAATGAGAATTAAATAATACTTATCCAAGATAAGCAATATCCTCAAGATGATACATATCCTCCACCTAGTCATGCTTATCCAAAATCCCACAAAAGGAATATCAGAGTTGTTGCCAGAATCTGGATAACGCGAGTATAATGAAGACGTGATCACACAAGATGAACAAGTGAACACCACAAAGATGCTAAAGCAATTTCACAATAACAAGAAGATAAATTGCATAAGACAAAATGGAGAAACCAAATTTGAATTAGCATAGAATGGCCAAAATGAGGACTACAAATAGGAGAGTACGAAAGTAACTCCTCCACAAAAGGTGGACAAGGCACACCAAAAATAGTCAGTAACTCCTCCATGAAAGGTGGTGACAAGGTGTTAAGAATAGAGAAGTAACTCCCATCAAGGGAGTTACTTATGACATTCTTATGACACCTATGACACATCTATGACACATACCTCCACATAAGCTAGCCTATCCCAGAAATGTAGGAAAACTCCATGTATGCACAAGAAATACAATTTCCCTAATTAATAAATAGGGAAAAATAAAAACCTACACTAATACCCCCCATAAGCACAGCTTAGGTGGGAAGTGTGGAAATATAAAATGGGTCCCAACAACTAGGCCTAATGAGGTACCCATGTACAAATGCAATCTTCCATAAGATAGAGAAAAGGAGAAAACCCATAGGAAAAAACTCCCCCCCAAAAGAGAGACATAAAAGAAAAGAAGAGGCTAGAAGGCCCCCTTGAAGATGATGCTGCTGCAAATGTAGACCGCACCCCAAGAAGAGCTCGTAGATGAATGAACTTGCTCTCAGTGAAAGGTTTAGTGAAGATGTTTACAACTTGCTCTGAAGACTGGCAACATATCAAGTCAATGACCTAACTATGAATAAGCTCCTGAATAAAATGCATGTGAATCTCTATGTGCTTGGTCTGCTGGTGCTGAACCAAATTCCTACAAATCTATATGGTACTCTGATTGTCACAATAAATGATGGTGGGTTGTTTGATAGGAATGCCAAACTCAGAAAGAATCCCCTGAAGCCAAATAGCCTCAGTAGCTAGATTAACAGCTCCCCTATACTCTACCTCTGTGGATGATATAGCAATAGCATTCTGCTTCTTGCTAGACCAACTGATAGGACCTGAACCTAGAGAGAAATTGTAACTAGAAGTGGACTTATGAGTTTGTGAATCACCAGCCTAGTCTAAATCTGTATATCCAACCAAGTCAACCTCTGTGCCAAATCTGTAGTGAATCCCATATCTATGTGAACCCTATATGTAATGCAAGATCCTCTTAGCTACTTTCCAATGTAGCTCATGGGGTTCTTGCATGAATCTAGAGACAAGTCCCACTGTATATGAAATGTCGGGCCTAGTGTGAGTCAAGTAGATGAGACTACCGATAAGTTGTTGATACCGAGTGGCATCAACTAATGGTGAAGAACAATCAGTCTCAAGCTTGACTCTTGATAGAAAGGGAGTCAGAGATGGCTTGTAATCAACAATGTAAAATCGAGCCAATAAGTTGAGAGCATACTTATGCTATGCAAGAGAAATCCCTGAATCTGACTGTGAGATCTCAATGCCAAGTAGTTCAACAAACCCAAGTCTTTCATGTCAAATCTATCCTAAAGAGATGCCTTCCCCACTGCAATAACTGATGAAGAACTCCCAGTGATCAAAAGGTCATCAACATATAGAACCAAAATCAAAAGTGAATCATCTTTCCGTAAGAAGTAGACATTAAGATTGGAATGGCACCTAGTGAAATGCATTGTGAGAAGGAAGGAATCCATCTTGGCATACCAAGCTCGAGGGGCCTGTTGAGGCCATAGATAGATTTCCTAAGTCTGCATACTAAGGAAGAATCCTAAAAACATCCTAGCAGTTGCTCCATGTAGATCTCCTCCTCAAGGTCTCTGTGAAGAAAGGCACTCTTCACATCCATCTGATGCACATCCCAACCATGTGCTACAGCAATAGCCAAGGTGAGTTAGATAGAAGTCATTTTTTCAACGGGTGCAAAGGTCTCTGAGTAGTCAATGCCTGCCACCTGTGAGAAACCTTTGGTGACCAATCGCACCTTGTACTTATCGATTGACCCATCTGCTGCAAACTTGGTTCGATATATCCACCTACATTGAACCATCTTTCTTCCCTTAGGAAGTGAAGTCAAATCCCAAGTGTGATTTTTGATTAAAGAAGAATATTCTTCCTCCATAGCACTATCCCACTTAGGTACCCTCGATGCCTCTCAAAAAGTCTGTGGATCTGAAACTAAAGTAAAGAAGGCATGTGGATCTCTCTGAAAATCCTCCCTAGTATGTATGTCATCTACGGGGTCTCCTGCCCATGTGCCAGCACTCTCAAGTGTCTGTCTGGCCCAAAGTGGCCTAGAAGTGGGTGAGTTAGGTGCTAACTCCTCATCCTCTAACTGACTAGAGGTGGATGACATTGCATCACTATCCTCACTATCTAAACTTGAAGAAGAAGAAAAAGAAGAAGATGACACTGCCTTAAGAACCTGTTGTGGCTGATCTAAATCTGATGAGGAATCATCATGAAGAAGTAGATCTGATGAGGGAGAAGAAGTGTCAAGTGTTGAGTCTTTAGGACTCTCTTGAAAATGGACACTTCTCTCGATGAACAACTCATGAGTGACTGGATATAGAAGGTGATATCCCTTAATACCATCCAGATATCCTACAAAGATGCAAGGTTTGGACTAACGTTCCATAGCTTTGTGTTTCTTCTTCAAAATGTGGGCCATGGCTGGGGATCCAAAAACTCTAAGGTGCTCAACATCAGGTTTCCTTTTATGCCAAGCTTCAAAGGGTGTTATCCCTTTCAAAGCTTTGTGAGGAACCCTGTTCTGAATGTAACAAGCATAATTGATGGCTTCGGCCCAGTACTATGGTGCTAAGGATTTGAAGTGAATCATACAACTAGCCATCTCTTTCAAGAACCTATTCTTACGTTCTGCAACCCTATTCTGTGAAGGACTGTAGGTGACTATGCATTGTAAATCAATCCCCTCTGTGGTGCAAAACTGCTCAAACCTGATGCTGACATACTCCCCTCCATTATCAATTCGAAGAACCTTGATGGATTTCTCACTCTGTTTCTCAACAAGAGCCTTGAAGTCTAGAAAATGTTTAAACAATTCAGACTTTTGTTTGAGAAAATATATCCAATGTACCTAGAGAAATCATCAATGAAAGTGAGGATGTACTTGGCCCTTATGAAAGACAGTTTGGGAAAGGGTCCCGATACATCACTGTGGACTAACTCCAAAGGTTGTGAAGCCCTCCAAGCTTTGCCTTTGTCAAATTTTGCTTCGGGATGCTTCCCAAGGGAGCACCCCTCACAAAGTCCTTTTGAGAATTAGACACGAGGCAAGCCAATGACCATGTCATTTTTACAAAGTTACTCAAAATAGCGGTAGTTAAGGTGGCCAAACCGCTCATGCCACAATTTACTAACTCCATCTGAATGAGTCAACAATGTTGTATGAGAAGAATCTGATGCAAAATGTGAAAAGGTGTATAACCTGGCTTGGTGATCTACCCTTCCCACTGCCACTGTAGTATCACTATGCAACTCCCTAATAGATACTGAATCTGGTGAAAACTCAACTCTCATGCCTTGACTAATGTGAGTGATTTGGTACACTGATAGGAGATTGGTTGAATGAGAAGGAACACTTAGAACATTATTGAATGTTCCTCCTTCCATTTCAACTGACCCTCTCCCTACAACAAAAACTGATGTGTCATCACCCAAACTAATTGAAGTCATGCTACAAGGCTCTAAAAATGAAAACTCAACTAGTGAAGAGCCCATATGGTGAGACTCACCCGAGTCAATGACCCATGAAGATGTGGAAGCTATTGTAGCTACAAGGCCCTTGCCCTTTTCTTTCTCCTTACCCTTGCCCTTTGCCTTAGTAGAATCTTGGGTTGATGAATTTTGCTTGATGGAATCAGGAACACCTATGTTGTTCTTCTCTAGAAGATGAGTTAGGTGGTCTATGTTTCTTCATGCACTTGTGTTCATCATGCCCATTCTTTTTATAATAGGCACACTTAACCTTCTCCTTATTAGGTTTAGCATTGGAGGATGAAGACTCAGTGTTGTTTTTGGCAGGATTGGTGTTTTCTTTCTTTTTCTCTTGATCCTTGTTCTTTATTTTCTTCTCCTTTGTTGAAGTCTTGTCCTTACCATTTTTAGCTATCAAAGCTTGGGGTTGAGTAGACTTCATTGTGCCCATTTGAATTAGCTTATCTTGCTTTCTAGTCAAGTCGACAATGAATGAATCCAAAGAAGGCATTTTCCATGCAGTGCCAAGGGCACTTTTAGTGGCATGGAAAGTGGAGACAAAGACATAATAACTTGGACCTAACTTTGCGAGAATAGAAAAAATGAGTTGATCATCTTTCTTCTCTATCCCGCATTCTTTCAATTGCAATCTAAGGGTCTTAAACTTAGTAAAGAAGTCCTGTAGGGTGTCAAAGTTACTAGGACTTAGACTTATGAGTTCGTTTTTGAGCTCATGACCTCTCATCTCATCAAGCTTCCCAAACAACTTTTCTAAGGTGTCCCATATGTCATTAGGAGTTTGGGAGGATTCTAAGTGGAAGAGTAGTTTTGGAGACATAGAAAAGCTCAGTAACCTAAAGGCTTCATCACTACAGTTGTACCACTTAACCTTTTCAGCATCTGTGTTAGGTTCTACTTTTGTATCCATTGTGATCCTATACAACCCTTTGCTTCTAAGAATGATTGACATTTTAACTTTCCATTCATGATATTTGAAGGGTGTTAGGGGTTTGATTTGAAAAGAATCAATTTTTAGCTGAAATTAGGTGAAGTTGTGTTGATTGCAAGTTGTGAATGTATGCAAAAAGGAGAATGAAAGTGAAGTTTGCAAGTGGTGAAAAAGCAATCACACCCCCCCAAAATATTGAGCCCCCTAATATGAAATTTCATGCTCAAAAGACATCAGACTCAGCCGAAAATCTGTCTTGGAGCAATTAGTGTAAGACAAAAGCAAACAGGACGTCGGACTCAACTGAAAATGCGTCTCGAGAGACCCAAATTTTTGGCACTTTATAAACTAGTTTATTTTTGAAAAATAACAAGTCTAAACTATGGATAATTGAATTACAATCACTTTTGAAAAAAATGGCACCCAAAAATGAGCTACCGTTTGCAAGATTTTAAAGTTACAATTTTCCCGTAAACTAGTGTTTTCGCAAAAAAAACACTAAAACATTAAAAAAATGCCTGTTATGGGGAGAGAAAGTGGCCTTCCAACCACTTGTTGGATTTGGCATGGAATTAAGAATCCAAATGAGGTTTGTGTGAGGGGCAATTGGCCTCTTACCAACCTGGGCCTCACCCTTCGTCTTCGTAGATCGAAGATACAAGTTTTAATTGAAAATCCCCAAAATACAAAACTGTCTAAAATCCTTAATATTCAGTCAAATTGACTGATTTTTGTTTTATCAAGTCAATTTTAACTAAGATAATTGAATTATAGACATAATTGAAGGAATGACAAGTTTCATAGGTGCCAAATAGGATGCCAAATAAGGCAGGGGCGTTCAAAAAAGCACAGTCCTAATTTTGACAGCAGAAAATACAAAAAAAATGAATTTCAGACCTGCTGGACGTGCCATATGACCTGCTGGTGACAAGAACTATTGTTGGAGGGCATAGAAGTTTGTTTCTAATCAGCAAACAACAAATACAATAGGTGGCGTCCCAAAAACAAAGGGCGCAGAAGCTGATTTCTAAACAACAATTCAAATAGCAGGGGGCATCCAAACAAGGCACAATTCTAAAAAAATTGCTAAAGACAAAAACCAACCTGCAGTCTTGGGCTGTATGGCTAGCTTGGCTACTGGAACAGACTGCTGAAAGAGAGAATGGCGCAGATCAGAAGAGCAGAGTTGCAGAATGCTACTCATTTCTTTTGCTTGTTGAATGCTGCCCCTGACGTGAAGATAGCCAAAAAAAACACCCAAAGGCCAAGAATTTCCAAGGAGACTAACCAAAATTGATATAATTTTTTTTATTTTTGATCAAATCTAAAAATAAAAAATGAAATCCACTCCTCTTGATTTTAAAAAAAAGCTAAAAGCATAATCACACACAAGATTACCGGGAAAGCTCTGATACCATATCAGAGTTGTTGCCAGAATTCGGATAACGCGAGTGCAATGAAGACATGATCACACAAGATGAACAAGTGCACACCACAAAGATGCTAAAATAATTTGACAATAACAAGAAGATAAATTTTACAAGACAAAATGGAGAAACCAAATCTGAATTAGCATGGAATGGCCAAAATGAGGACTACAAATAGGAGAGTAAGAAAGTAACTCCTCCACAAAAGGTGGACAAGGCACACCAAAAATAGTCAGTAACTCCTCCATGAAAGGTGGTGACAAGGTGCTAAGAATAGAGAAGTAACTCCCATCAAGGGAGTTACTTATGACACCTATGACACACACCTCCACATAAGCTAGCCTATCCCACAAATGTAGGAAAACTCCATGTATGCACAAGAAATACAATTTCCCTAATTAATAAATAGGAAAAAATAAAAACCTACACTAATAAGGAAGAACTCACCATTCTCATATCTCCTCCATAAAAGGCTCTCAAAACTTTCAAATAGATGACAACTAAATCCACAAAACATGGAAGTCAACATGGAAAATAGATATCTAACAACTTTCTCCATAAAATAAGTAAGACAGAAATTAGAAATATTTAGGAATATTCCACTCACATGGAAGCAAGGTTCTATAAAAGGTGGAGTGGTAAAATATTCTCCCCACATTTTTGGGCTCTCTAATCCCCCAAAATGTGCCACCATGGTCATGTGATAGCCCCAAAGGGATACACACTCAACAATCTCCCACTTGGAGACCATTTCTCCTATATAGAATCTATCACTGCTCCATGACCACTATGGGCAACCAAATCTGAACATAGTCTCAATTTATCCAATGTGACCACCTTGGTAATCATATCTATAAGATTTTTTCTAGTATGAACCTTTTCCATCTTCATCAAGTTCTCCTCCAAAGCTATCATAATGAAGTGATAATATAGCTCAATGTGTTTCATCCTCCAATGGAAAATAGAGTTCTTTTCCAAATGAATAGCACTTTAACTATCACTGTGTAGTCTCCCAACTTACTTCTCATACCCCAACTCTCAAAATAGATATTGTGAGTAAATCATCTCCTTGATATCCTCTATGGGATCAACATAATTTACCTTTATGGTTTACAAAGCCACAACCTTTTGTAACCTTAAAATCTAACTAATTGTTGTATCACCAACAGTAAATATATATCATGTCATACTCCTACTATAAATATCCCCTACCATATCTAAGTCTACATAACCATGTAAAGTGGTATCTAATCCACCATAACATAATGCAACATCCATGGTTCCTCTCAAGTATTGAAGAATCCATTTCACTACTTTTCAATGCTCATAACTAGAATTACTCATATACCTACTCACAACTCCCACTGCTTGGGTAATATTTGTAACCATGGCATACATCAAGATTCCAACTACTAATGAGTAAGGTACCTTGGAAATCCTAATATTTTCAACCTCTATCTTGGGATACTACTCTTTTGATAATCTAAAGTGGTCTACCAAAGGAGTACCAATAAATTTAGCATCCAACATGCTAAACTTTTCCAAGAATTTATTCACATACTCTGATTGGGATAAAATTAGCTTCCTCTTCCTTTTTTCATGGGTAATCCTCATAACAAAGATTTGTTTAGCTACATCCAAATAATTCATAAAAAATGAGTCACTAAGTTATTTCTTGAGTATATGAATATATTATATGTTCTTTCCTACAACTAACATGTCATCCACATACAAGCATAATATAATAAAAGAACCATCAACAAAATGTTTGATGTACACATAATAATCATAATTACATCTTTTATAACCTTGTTCCAACATAAAATAATCAAATTTATTATACCATTGTCTTGGATCTTATTTTAGGCCATACTAGCTCTTATTTAGTTTGTACACATAGTTCTCCTTCCCTTTGACCTCATATCCCTATGGTTGCTCCATATAAAACTCTTCATCTAAATCACCATGAAGAAAAATAGTTTTCACATCTAACTATTCTAACTAAAAATCCTCAACTACAACTAAACCAAGAACAATCTTAATAGAAATCATTTTTATAATAGGAGAAAAAATCTCATCAAAATCATTACCTAATTTTTATGCAAACCCCTTGACTACCATCCTAGTCTTATAACTTTTTTTCCATTCATCTTCTTCTTTCATTTTGAATATGCACTTGTTTGGCAATGCACTCTTTCCCTTAGGTATCCTTACCAAATCCCATGTTTGGTTCTCCATGAGAGATCTATGCTTCTCAGCCATGGATTGCTCCCACTTCTCCCTGACATCTACCTTCATTTCTTCCTCATGACACACTAGTTCTCCATTGTCAGTGAGTAACAAATAATTCAAAGAAGGAAATAATGTTTAGGTGTTCTTCTTACCCTAGAATACCTTCTTACCATAGGAGTTTTGGATCCTTGTGTAGAAGCTTGAACTAATTCATTAGATACTTTGCCATATGTAATGTCATCCAATACTATGTGCTCTTTTTATTTCTATTCCTATTCCTACAACTGATTCTTATACATGACTTTTTCATTAAATACTACATCTCTAGAGTGATATATATTCTTATCTTTAATGCTCCATAAATGGAAACCAAATTCATCCTCACCATATCCAATAAATGTGTATTTTTTATTTTTCCTCTAACTTGGTCATATTCTCTTTCTTAATAAGATAAAAAGCCTCACATCCAAAGACTCTAAGAATATAATAATTAACATTCTTACTAGACCAAACTTGTTTAAGAATGATTCCATGCAATGGCATAGAAGGTCCTCTATTAATCAAATAAACTACCATGCTAACTACTTCTACCCAAAACTAGAAAGGTAACCCCACATGTAACCTCATACTCCTAGCATGTTCTATTATTCTATTCATCTTTTTAGATACCCCATTCTACTGTGGATTTCTTTGAACCATCCTTTGCCTATATATTCCATTGTTAGAAAAGTAATCAAAGAAAGCATTACTACAATACTCACCTCTATTATCTAATCTGAGACATTTCAACTTGAGACCTATTTGATTCTCAACCAAGGATTTCCACTTCTTAAATGTGTCAAATACATCATATTTCTTTTTAATACAATAAACCCAAAATTTATTAATTACATTATCAATAAAGGTGACATAATAATTAGAACCACCAATAGAAGATACCTGAGCTAGTCCCCATACATTTGAATGTACCAATTCTAACTTATTCTCTTTCTTTATGGGTTCAACTTTCAAAAACTTCACTTGCTTCTATTTATCATACACACCATTCTCACAAAAGTCTAAATCAATGTCTTTTAATCTAGGTAAATTATCTTTTAATATCTCCATGCCCTTATGGCTCATATGACTGATCTTGTAGTGCCACATAGTTTTAGTTCCATCTGTAGCAGCTAAATCACAAGAATCAACACTACTAGTCAAATATAATGTACCAACTTTTTTATCTCTCAAAAACCACATGAAAACCTTTGGTAACTTTCCAATAATTTGTAATAAACATTATCAAACATCCCTTATTACCCAATTTCCCCATTAAAACCAAATTCTATCTCAAAATAGGCATGTGTTTGACATCTTTAAGTAGTCACGTGTTCATATTCTAAATTTTCACCTGAACACAAATTTTCCCTATTATTTGACATGGTTCATCATCACCAAGATAAACATGTCCTAAATTCTCTTGAACATAATCAATAAAATAATGCTTATTTGAGGTGGCATAAAAAAAGCCCCTGAATCTAATACCCAAGACTCAAATAAATTATCCTTAGAAAGAATTAAGGCATTCTGACATGATTTACCAAATGTCATATTTACCTTATTCATTTCCTCTTTATTGGTATTCTTATCCTGAAGTGACCAACAATCCTTCTTTGAGTTTCCACCCTCCCCATAATGCTAACATATCATCTTGGCTATAGATTTGGATTTAGATATACCCTTTAAATTTCCAAGTTTCCTTTTCTCTTTTCATTTTACCTCCCTCTAGTTTTAATAGACAAATCATTACTTGAAGATTATTCATCAGTTCTCTTCCTTCACATTTCCTCACTAAGAATCACACCTACAATATCTTCAAAATTTAAGCTTCTCTTGGTAGAGGTTGTATTACTCATAGACATAACCAAGCTATCCCAACTATCAAGCAAAGAACACAAAATCAGAAAATCTCTAACTTCATCATCAAACTTAATTTCAATATAAGTGATCATACTTAAAATCATATTAAAATCATTTAGATGACTAGCAATAGAACTATTCTTAGACATTTTCATGTTAAACAATATTTTCATAGGAAAAAAATAATTTGAGGTAGAGGGTTTCTCATATAAATTTCTAAATATATCCATGAGATACTTTGTATATTTCTCATCTAAAATGTTAAATGTAATAGAAGATGTAAGGCATAATTGTATGGTTCTCAATGCCTTCCTATCAATCAATGTCCAATATGCATCACTCATGGCTACATGATGTCCTTTTTTCCCCTTCAAGGGGATATGAATTTCCTTTTGATACAAATAATCTTCCATTTTCATTTTCCATAAACCAAAATTCTTGCCATCAAATTTCTCAACTCTAAATTTGATCTCTTCTCACATAGCTCCCACTCAAGCTAATAACCCTTCATGTGATTTACCACTTTAGCAAAAAATACCACCAAAGCTATGATACCAATTGTTAAGAATTAAATGGATTCAAACCATATTTAATCCACATAAAATCAAAATTTAAATGTGTAAAATTAGATTTAATTATGTGTTATTGAAACATGGACTCAATTATTCAAATCATAATAATTGAAATCATTAATGGAGAAAATAAAAATATAAATAAAACATAACATAGATCTACAGTAGTTCACCCAATGTGGGCTACATCCACTAAGAAATTCCTTAATAAAATCTATAACAAAACAATATTACAAATAACCTCTCATAAATATAGAATATCTCCTCCTGAATTCATAAATGAATTCATTGAATTGTTGATCCAAATCTGTCAACAATCATCCACACATGTTATGTCACACCTACACCTATATAATAATATACCACAAGATAGTATAGCATATCTTATAAATAAACACATCATTTTGAATAGTCACACCACACCTGTATATATAATAAATGAAGACAAAAACTATAAAATAAGGAGAATAGTGTAATAATTATCCAATATAAGCATTATCCTCAAGAAGACACCCATTCTCCACCTAGTCATGCTTATCTAAATGCCCATCTAAGGAGGAAATCACCATCCTCATCTCTCCTCCACAAAAGGCTCTCAAAACTTTCAAGTAGATGAAAACCAACTCCACTAAACATGGAAGTCAACATGGAAAAAAGATAACTAACAACTCACTCCAAAAATAAAGAAAGACATATAAATTAGAAATATCTAAGAATATTCTACTCATGTGGAAGCAAGGTTTCATAAAAGGTGGAGTGGGGAAAAATGTCCTCCCCACATTTTTGGAGCTCTCTAAGCCTCCAAAATGTGTCACCATGGTCATGTGATAGCCCCAAAGGGTTACACACTCAACACCTGGCTAGTAGCAGAGTAATGCCCAAGCCTTCCTTGACCTAAAGCATGGTTTTTAATTAATATCCAAACATGCTAGAAGTTAGTGTTAATAATTAGTGTCATGAACCTAGAAGTTATTCTCCAAATATTTTGGTAATTAATAAGTGGAATCAAAGCACACATAGCATGACTATGTCTTGATGTTTGATCATAATTATGAATGTGAAAGATTTATTATAACCATGAACTGATCTTAATAATGGTGCCTAATTAAATGGAATAAGTAGATTAATTATTAGTCTAAATCAGAGATTTTGAATTATAACATATTATTATGTTTCTCTAGAAGTCACCATTTTTTGAGGTCAACATACCCCCATTTTTGAAAAATGGGGACCTTTATGTTAAATAGAGCAAATTTTTACCCTAAATTTGAGAATTCATCTTATTATAATATCAATAGAATATTTTACACTATATATTTATTTGAATATCATCCATAACTAATTTAGTAGGCATATTTATTCATGATTCCAATTCAATATTGCCAAAAGTTCCTAACATTTGATCTTTATGTTTCAGGTCACAGCTCCAATGGAGTTCATTTGGGATGAGCAATGTCTGGGTTTTATGATTTAATAATAATTTTATATTTTAATATATTTTAGTCTATTAAAATCAAGTTTAATTCAAGTTTGATCAGCTTAAAACTCTAACTCCAATTATCCTTGCTCATGCCCTTTGAATTGAATTCAAATTTGGTGAGAACATTTTTACGAGAATGCTTTAATTTGACTTAGTTTATATTTTATCCTAAGGTCCTAGTAATTTTTATTAATACCACCAAGACCTTAGTCTAATTTTTTTTATCTTAATCCGCCTTTGTTCCATTTTATCTTATCGTGGTCTAACTAAATGTGCGGTCCCTCTTATTATGTCTATACACTTAGCCTAAAAATCCTTGTCCTAAGACTTTCTACCATGTATTATTATTATATTCAGGGTCCCTTTTATCATGTTTCTAACTTAGATTAATAACTTAGCTTAAAGATTTATTCATATTTATTAATAAGAATAAAAATGTTAGTCTAAGACTTTAGCTTATTTTTATGTTTCCCAAGCATTGACTTAAATGTCATTTTTATTTTTAGGATTAGCAACCCATGTTCACCTAGGCAAAGTTAATCTAATGGTGAAATATTAAATTTGAAAGGTCAAAGACTCTAATCCTAAGATAAATCTCGAGCATCTTCACAAGATCAATGGTATGCATTTTCTCATGCTAGATTGATTTAACGATGTGTATCGAGTCAAAGCTTCAATGGAGCCCTAAGACAAGAAAGAACATGACAAGTGTCACAATCTCAACTAAATAACACTTAGCAAATAATAGAGTTTGACCTGGTAGATAAATATCAGATGGTTCACATTGGTCCATGCAAGGATGATCAGATGATACATCATGAATGTTAAAAATTCAAGGTGAAAATGGAGACAACACTTGGCATAACTATAGGCCATAAAATTAAAGCTCGAGCATCTTTCAAAGATTGGTGGTGCATAGATGAACATACATATCTAGATAAAAAATCCATGGAGTAGGAGGTATAATTGAGTGGATCAAGATCAATAGTCTGTGTTGATCCATACAAATATGATCCAATGGTACAAATTCACATGAGAATTTTGAAAGACAATAGTCATTTATTAAATATAAATGAGCAAAATGTCATGAAAATGACACATGGATGCTAAGTAGATGCCACATTAGAACCACATCAATTTAATGTGCCAAGTGGAAGAGTATGCAGTCCTAAGAAATAAAGTGACATAAAAACATAATCCAATTAGGATCTAAATAACTAAGTTCAAGCAAGTTTAGGCAACTGCCACCATCCAAATACTATAAAAACCTTTGAAAGGCCTAAAGTACCTATAAGAGCCCTAATTCATCATTATATTCATCATAATCAAGCTAGATAAGTTGAATTATTCTCTATGCAAGAGAATCTAATCTATAAGCTGAATTATAGACTAATAGTGAGTAATTTAATATAATTTCCAGCCATAACAACTCACAAAGGCATGAAACTTTACAAAATGGGATAAAACATCAAATATCTTAGTCACTTGATGGTATATTTTAAGGGACAAAACAAAGGATTGGACCAACATCTTGATGTAATATAGAATCCCTAGTTTCAGAACCTTTAACCTAGCTGATCTAAACATAGTCATGGGATTGCTCATGGATAATATCAAAGGTTTGAGCACTCGGTCTAAAAACTTGGAAAGTCTCCTTGAGGATGACCAATAGCTACAAATTAGGATGGAATGCTTTCTTAGGACCATGATCACTAATCTAATTGCAATCAGATCCATATTACTCATCACTAAAGAGGAGTTTAAGTACAAATCACCCTATTCATGCAAGAAGTGAGGAGCAAGAACCAAGGGAAATCTAGGATAGACAACAATAGGGTTATGGACATGATCCTAACTACAAAGGCAAAGACTGAGTAAAGCTAGAAACATCAAGAGGCTTTAGGAAGAAATGATAGAAACCATAAGAGTTTAGTAGGTCAAATGAAGGAACTCTTTATGAAACCAATTGTCTACCTTGAAGCTAATTGACGAACAACATCAAAGGGAAATAAATATCTTACAACATTAACATGAGACATCGGTAGCACAAGGGTCCCAAAGCATGGTTAAATTAAGAATATTCTTTCTATAGATAAGTATTGTACTTTTTTAAAGATGAATATTTTATTTATAAAGGCATGTGTAGTTTGTAAAACACATTGCCTATAGGTCAGTCCATTGGGGAAAGTCTAGTTTATTCTAGAACATTTCTGGAAAGGAAAACTATCCCAACACTTGTACTATTGTAATTGGATATGATTGATCAACATGATTCCTTGCATCCTATAAAAGGAGCATTGTCAATTGTAAAGGGGGGAGTTCTTATATCCAAAATCTAATTGTAACTTTTGAGCAGTTAATATAAGTAAGGATTTCTACAAATTTTGTCTAAATTTTCTTGTGTCTTTTGTTATCCTAGCTTCTTTCTCACTTATTTGTTTGGATTTACAAATTTGAATAGTTATTATGAATTATTAGTGTGTAGATTTGAATGTAGAGATGTTAACTTGTGCCAATGCTAGGTTAATTGAAAGTTCTTGAGTTCATTTTATTTCCTTACTCTTGCATTTTAGATAATGTTGTTTGCTTGCAAGGGTAAATATTTAAAGTGAACTTAGTTCTTATTTGAACTATTTCCTAAATTTCTTAGATGTTTGCCTAATTTCTTATAGGATTTGAGCTTATGATACTTCATGTCATACATTGGTTAAGTGCATGCCTGGATGATATTTAAACTTTGTCATGATATTTGGAATGAAGATCAACAATGTCTCTTCTCTACCCTACCTTTCCTTTTGATCTTTTTTAAATAGATCACTCTAAATTAATTTTCATTATAAATATCAATCTTACATTAGTATTTATGTTAGTCTTTAGATCATAATTCATCATTCTTAGCATAGCATTCTTCATATTTTGCATAGATTAGCTATTTGGCCATGGTGGCTCCCAACCTCCAAACATTACAAATATTGTGAAAAAGACCACTTGATTTGCTTCTATTTCATAAATAGATAATAGGATTATCACAAAATACAAATCATGCACTAAATTATTAGAATTTCAAAATGATAAGTATTCTTGAACACTCTAGGCACCTTTGATACATATTTAGGCATCAACACCCTATTTGTCATTATTTTTGGGTATGATAGAAAATGTCATTAAATACTATTTAGTTTGATATTCATTTTCTTCATGTCATTTACCTTTTTTCTAAAACAATACTTCTATTATGATGATTTTATCATACAAATTTGACCCATTACCTTATAGTAGTCTAAACCTTTCTCTGAGGATTTATTTTAGTGTCATTTTATATCCTATTTAGCCCTATCAAACCTATGTAGCCTTGAGATTAATTTTGACTTATTTAACTATGGCATTAACCCAATTATTCCTATGATTGTATTTATTCTTAAATTTATATTTCTGAATGTCCCTTAAGTTAGGATGTGATCTATCCCTATTTGTGAGGTTGCACTTATAAAATTTAATTTTTGCTTGGTTGTGGGGTTCATGGTGAATTTGTAAAGAGAACTAAATTATGTCTAGCCCTAAGTGTATGTGCATGATTTCATGTCATTTGGGATTCACCTTAGGTCAAAATGTTGGCACTTGAATCACTAATAATTGATCCAAGTGTATTTGAGCCTTGACTCTTTATGCATTTTGATTTGTGTAGTAAATTGAAGCATAACCAGATTGACCATAAATTTTTAGTGACATTATGTTTCTATGTTTTTTTGAGTTTTTATGTCATTTTAGTGTTATTTTCTTTATATGCATAGAATTTAATGTTTTTATTGGAGTGTTAGAACAAAATTGGTGTAATTTTTTTATTATTGTCTGAGATGTAAATTTTTGGCATTGTATTTTAGTGTTAGTGTATGGTTAAACACTAGGATCTTTGAAGTGTTTAGTGTTCTTATACATAAATTATATAACTTTTGTTCATGTGTGTACAAGTGGAATGACACAGTGAGAATGTACGCATTTATAGATATAGACTAGGGTAGAAATTAACAAATTTTGGTTGTAGGATTAATTCCATTGGTAGATGGGAGTACCATGTTAGCGATAAACAAATTTTTATTTTCTTGTTATTGTGGTGGAATATCCATCCACTATGGACTATTGGACCTAAAGTGGATAAATAATGAAATGGTGAACTCTTCTAGTTGATTTTTTTGTTCTTGTGTCTAATTAATGGATGTTTATGTTTGTTAGTTTTTTTTATTCTTTTGTAGAAAATAACTAAATATGTGGAGAAAATTTGTATGTATGTATGTATGTTTGTGCATGGTAAATACCTACTTTAATATATTCCTCGTATAGTTATAATGATTATGTATTAATTATTTAAGTGAATATGACTCTTATAATATAATGTGTCTATTATTAATAATATGATAAAATTAATTATTTTTAAAACCAAACTATTAGAAATGGTAGCTCTAAGTTAGTATTTTCTAGTTAGTGTTTCATTGTTTTATCAGAGTTGTTGCCAGAATATGGATAATGCAAATGCAATGGAGACATGATCACATGAGATGAAGCAAGTGCACACCACATAGATGCTAAAGCAATTTGAAATTATACAAGATAAATTACACAAGACAAAATGGATAAAACCAAAATATGATTAACATGGGATGGCCAAAGTGAAGAATACATATAGGAGAGCACGTAAGTAACTCCTCCACAAAAGGTGGTCAAGGCACACAAGAATAGACTGTAACTCCTCCATGAAAGGTGGTGACAAGGTGCTAAGAATAGAGAAGTAACTCCCATCAAGGGAGTTACTTATGACATTCTTATGACACCTATGACACATCTATGACACACATCTCCACATAAGCTAGCCTATCCCACAAATGTAGGAAAACTCCATGTTTGACAAAAATACAATTTCCCTAATTAAAAAATAGGGAAAAATAAAAACCTACACTAATACCCCCCATAAGCGTAGCTTAGGTGGGCAGTGTGGAAATATAAAATGGGTCCCGACAACTAGGCTTGATGAGGTACCCATGTGCAAATGCAATCTCCCATAAGACAGAGAAAAGGAAAAAAACCCATAGGAAAAAACTCTACCCCAAAAGAGAGACATAAAAGAAATGAAGAGGCTAAAAGGCCCCCCTAAACATGATGTTATTGCAGATGTATATCACACCCCAAGAAAAGCTCGTAGATGAATGAACTTACTCTCAGTGAAAGGTTTGGTGAAGATCTCTGCAACCTGCTCTAAAGACTGGTAAAATATCAATTCAATGACCTGACTATGAATAAGCTCCTAAATGAAATGCATGTGAATCTCTATGTGCTTGGTCTATTGGTGCTGAACTAGATTCTTGCAAATCTAAATGGTACTCTAGTTATCACAATAAATGATTGTGGGCTGCCTAATAAGAATGTCAAACTCAGAAAGAATCCCCTGAAGACAAATAGCATTAGTAGCTACATTAATAGCTCCCTTGCACTCTACCTCTATGGATGATATAGCAATAACATTCTACTTCTTGCTAGACCAACTGATAAGACTAGAACCTAGAGAGAAATTGTAACTATAAGTGGACTTGTGAGTCTGTGAATCATCAGCGCAATTTGAATCTATATATCCAACCAAGTCAGCCTCTATGCCAAATCTATAATGAATCTCTTATCTATGTGAACCCTATATGTAATGCAAGATCCTCTTAGCTACTTTCCAATGTAGCTCATGAGGTTCTTGCATAAATCTGGAGACAAGTCCCATTGTATATGATATGTTGGGCCTGGTGTGAGTCAAGTAGATTATACTACCAACAAGTTGATGATACCGAGTGGCATCAACCAATGGTGAAGAATAGTCAACCTTAAGCTTGACTCCTAATAGAAAGGGAGTTAGAGATGGCTTGCAATCAGCCATGTGAAATTGAGTCAATAAGTCAAGAGCATACTTAGGCTGTGTAAGAGAAATCCCTAAATCTGATTGTGAGATCTCAATGCCAAGGAAGTAGTGCAACAAACCCAAGTCTATCATGTCAAATCTATCTTGGAGAGATGCTTTCACCATTGTAATAGTCGATGAAGAACTCTGGGTGATCAAAAGGTCATCAACATATAGAACCAAAATTAGGAGTGAATCATCCTATCATAAAAAGTAGACATTGGGGTCAGAATGGCATGTAGTGAAACTTGTTATGAGAAGAAAGGAATCCATCTTGGCATACCATGCCTGAGGGGCCTATTTGAGGCCATAGATAGATTTCTTAAGTCTACACACTAAGGAATAATCTTGAACAAATCTTGGCAGCTACTCCATGTAGATCTCCTCCTCTAGGTCTCCATGAAGAAATGCACTCTTCACATCCATCTAATGCACATTCCAACCATGTGATGTGGAAATAGCCAAGGTGAGTTGGATAGAATTCATCTTTGCAATGGGTGTAAAGGTCTTTGAGTAGTCAATGCCTGCCACCTGTGAGAAACTCTTGGTGACCAATCGTGCCTTGTACTTATCAACTAACCCATATGTTGCAAACTTGGTCTAATATATCCACCTACATCGAACCATCTTTCTTCCCTTAGGAAGTGAAGTCAAATCCAAAGTGTGATTTTTGATTAAGGAAGAATATTATTCCTCCATAGCATTATCCCACTTAGGTACCCCTGATGCCTCTCAAAAAGTCTGTGGATCCAAAATTGAAGCAAAGAAGGCATGTGGATCTCTCTAAAAATCCTCCCTAGTATGTCTATCATTTGTGGGATCTCCTACCCAAGTACCAACACTCTCAAGTGTCTATCTAGCCCAAGTGGCCCAAAAGTGGGTGAGTCAGGTGCTAACTCCTCATCCTCTAACTGACTAAAGGTGGATGACTCTACATCACTATCCTCACTGTCTAAACTTGAAGAAGAAGAAGATGTCTCTAGCTCAAGAACCTGCTATGGATGATCTAAATCTGATGAGGAATCATCATGAAGAAGTAGATCTAATGAGGGAGAATAAATGTCAAGTGTTGAGTCTCTAAGACTCTTCTAAAAGTGGACACTTCTCTTGATGAACAACTCATGAGTGACTAGATATAGAAGGCGATACCCCTTAATGCCGTCCAAATATCCTACAAAGATGCAAGGCTTGAATTGACATTCTATAGATTTGCATTTCTTCTTTGGAATGTGGGCCATGGTTGGGGATTTGAAAACCCTAAGGTGCTCAACATCAGGTTTCCTTTTATGTTAAGCTTCAAAGGGTGTTATCCCTTTCAAAGCTTTATGAAGAACCCTATTTTAAATGTAGCAAGCACAATTAATGGCTTCAGCCCAGTACTATGGTGCTAAGGATTTGAAGTGAATCATACAGCTAGCCATCTCTTTCAAGAACTTATTTTTTCATTCTATAACCCCATTCTATGAAGGACTATAAGTGACTGTGCACTACGAATCAATCCCCTTTGTGGTGAAAAATTGCTCAAACCTAATGCTGACATACTTCCCTCCATTATTAGTTTGAAGAACCTTGATGTATTTTTCACTCTGTTTCTCAACAAGAGCATTGAAATCTAGAAAATTTTCAAACACTTCAGACTTTTGTTTGAGAAAATATATCCAAGTGTACCTAGAGAAATCATCAATGAAAGTGAGGATCTACTTGGCTCTTGTGAAAGATGGTTTGGGAAAGGGTCCTGATACATCACTATGGAATAACTCCAAAGGTTGTGAAGCCCTCCAAGCTTTACCTTTGTCAAATTTTACTTTGGGATGCTTACCAAGGGAGCACCCCTCGCAAAGTCCTTTTGAGAATTAGACATGAGGCAAGCCAATGACCATGTCATTTTTACAAAGTTGTTCAAGGTAGTGGTAGTTAAGGTGGCCAAACCACTCATGCCATAATTTTCTAACTTCATCTGAATGAGTTAGCAATGCTATTGGAGAAGAATCTGGTGCATAATGTCAGAAGGTGTATAACCTTGCTTGGTTATTTGCTCAACCCACTGCCATTGTAGTATCACTATGCAACTCCCTGATAGCCACTAAATTTGGTGAAAACTCAACTCTCATGCCCTAACCAATGTGAGTGATTTAGTACACTGATAGGAGATTGGTTAAAAAAGAAAGAACACTTAGAACATTATTGAATGTTCCTCCTTCCATTTCAATTGACCCTTTCCCTACAACAAAAATTGATGTGTCATCACCCAAACTAATTGAAGTCATGCTACAAGGCTCTAAAGATCAAAACTCAACTAGGGAAGAGCCCATGTGGTGAGAAACACCCAAGTCAATGACCCATGAAGATGAAGAAGCAACTATAGCTACAAGTGCCTTGCCCTTTTCTTTCTCCTTACCCTTGCCTTTTGCCTTGGTAAAATCTTGGGTAAATGAATTTTGGTTGATGCACTCAGGAACACCAATGTTATGCTTATCTAGAAGATGAGTTAGGTGATCTATTTGTTTCTTCATGCATTTGTGTTCATCATGCCCTGTCTTTTTAAAATAGACACACTTAACCTTCTCTTCTTAGGTTTAGCATTGGAGGAGGAAGACTCAATGTTGTTTTTGGCTAGATTGTTGTTTTCTTTCTTCTTCTCATAGTCCTTGTTCTTTTTCTTCTTCTCCTTTGTTGAAGTCTTATCCTTACCATTTCTAGCTATCAAAGCTTGGGGTTGAGTAAACTTCATTGTGCCCATTTGAATTAGCTTATCTTGCTCCCTAGTCAAGTCAACAATGAATGAATCCAAAGAAGGCATTTTCCATGTAGTACCAAGGGCACTTTTTGTGCCATGGAAAGTGGAGACAAAGACTGAATAGCTTGGACCTAACTTTGCAAGAATAGAAAGGATGAGTTGATCATCTTTCTTCTCTATCCCACATTCTTTTAATTGCAATCTAAGGGCCTTAAACTTAGTGAGGAAGTCTTTTAGGGTGTCAAAGTTGCTAGGACTTAGACTTATGAGTTCATTTTCAAGCTTATGACCTCTCATCTCATCAAGCTTCCCAAATAAGAGTTCTAAGGTGTCCCATATGTCTTTGGGAGTCTTGGAGGTTTCTAAATGGAAGAGAAGTTCTAGAGACATAGACAAGCTTAGTAATCCATAGGCTTCATCACTACGATTGTACCGCTTGACCTTTTCAGCATCAGTGTTAGGTTCTACTTCAGTACCCATGGTGATCTTATACAACCCTTTACTTCTAAGAATTATTGACATTTTAACCTTACATTCATGATAGTTGAAGGGTGTTAGGGGTTTAAGTTGAAAATAATCCATTTTAAGCTGAATTTAGGTGAAGTTGTGTTGATTTCAAGTTGTGAAATTATGCAAAAAGGAGAATGAAAGCAAAGATTTGTAAGTTGTGAAAAGCAATCACACCCCCAAAAAATGTTGATCCCCCCCCCAAATATGAAAGTGCACACTCAAAATACATAGGGCTCAGCTGAGAATACATCTTAGAGTAATCAGTGCAAGACTTTAAGCAAACAGGACGTCAGACACAGCCGAAAATATGTCTCGAGAGACCCAATATTTTAGGCACTTTATAAGCTAGTGCATTTTTTAATAAATAACAAGCCTACACTATGGAGAATTGAATTACAAACACTTTTGAAAAAAATGGCACCCAAATCCAAGCTATCGTTTGCAAGATATTAAAGGTTCAATTTCTCGTAAACTAGTGTTTTGCAAAAAAATAGCACTAAACCATTAGCATAGAGCAAGAAATCCAAAGAAAAAGGTATTTGTGAAAGCAAGATTAACAAATTGTCTCGGTTTGCATGAAATCAAGTTTACCTTCCTCTTTTAGTAAAAAAATATAACTAGTAAGGCAAAAAAAATGAATTTCTAGCTAGTTTTTTTTTACCTTTTTTAAGAGGAAAGAAAGGTGGATGGCTATTGTTGTGATGTCTTAGGCCTTGATAGGAACTACCAAGAAGATGAGATCAGGGATTCACCAATGAACATGCACCCTTACAACACTTCTAATGTAATGCAGATTTTAGCACTTCCAACATAGACTATAACACTTCCAATGCAGATTTAACACTTCCAGTGCAAACTTTATCATAGAAGAGACAAATCAAGTGCAGAAAAAAATGCCAGGTGTAGAAAAAAGGATGCCAAGTGACTAAGGGTCCACATGGGATACCAAACCAAAAAATCAAGCATCATTTTAAAAAAAAGACAGTCCTGGCAGTTTTTCACTACCTTACCATGCACCTCTTGCATGTTGGATGTTGTACAGCTGCATTTTTCCTTACTGTAGAGAAGACCTTTGTTGCAACCAGAAGCCCAAGCTATGACTATCTACTTGGCGTGGCTGATGTCTACTTGGCATGTATCTCACCCTACTAAATGTGCAGAGATCTCTCTTTTCCTGTAGAATGACCAAAAAAAAGAATTATACTGCCTTTGTTGAAGCCACAATAGATCTATACAAGATGTCTTAGCAAATTTTAACTTAGAAGTAATTTTTTTTAACAAGTTTCTATATGTATTTGCATAAGTTTTCAATAAACTCTACCAAATCTCTCAAATGCAATGGAGTTAAACAAAAAAAATACTAAGAAAGCAAAGTAAGAATTTTAGAATAAACTAATAACATAACCAGACACATGATTACCAGAGTGGCTCTGATACCATATCAGAGTTATTGCCAGAATCTAGATAATGCGAATGCAATACAGACATGATCACATGAGATGAAGCAAGTGCACACCACATAGATGCTAAAGCAATTTGAAATTATACAAGAAGATAAATTGCACAAGACAAAATGGAGAAAACCAAAATCTGATTAACATGAGATGGCCAAAGTGAAGAATACATATAGGAGAGCACGTACGTAACTCATCCACAAAAGGTGGTCAAGGCACCCAAGAATAGACTGTAACTCCTCCATGAAAGTTGGTGATAAGGTGCTAAGAATAGAGAAGTAACTCCCATCAAGGGAGTTACTTATGACATTCTTATGACACCTATGACACATCTATGACACACATCTCCACATAAGCTAGCCTATCCCACAAATGTAGGAAAACTCCATGTATGCACAAAAATACAATTTCCATAATTAAAAAATATGGAAAAATAAAAACCTACACTAATATGTTTATCTTGGTTAATAATAATCCATGAGGTTATAAAGAGGCCTTGTTATATTATGTTATAATTATGGAATTTAGTTAACCCTAACGTGTTTTTAACCTTGTGCATGTTATTTTTTATATAACTAGATGGTACCTAGTTTGGTTTGGATGCCTTGCATTTTGAACAGGAGTGTTGTAAGTTCTAACCCTGTCCTCAAGTTATGTAGTTTGAACCTTGTGTCTAACATCAAGTGATTTAAGATTAAGTGTGCAAGTAGGGTCTTTTATATTTATTTTGTTCCCCACTCTTCATTATCAATAATGGATCTACCTTTCTACTTGTGAGATAATTAGTAATTTATTTAGTTTTTTATTGGGATGACCATTTTTGTTTTGATTATGGTATACTTGGGTGTTCATTTTAGCATGGAATAGTGGCTATAAGTATGAGTATATTTTTTTATAATATATATGATTACTCAATTTTGGACACATTAACTAATATTGAATAATGATTTATCCTTGTGAATAATTATGATATTGAAACTACCAAGATATTTGCATTAGTAATATTACATGGGAGTTATCAACACATATTATTAATTTACATTAGAACAAGACAAACTTGATTAAACATACTATTTTTTTCATGAAAGCATTTGAGTTAAGTGAAATATTCAAAAGTGACATATTGTTTGATGAAAGACTTGCATATCAGCCAATTAAAATACTTTGAGATAGTTGGAATATTTTTTTGGGTGATTTTGGCACTAGGTGTCAGGCATTAGGTTCACACTTGGTCTATTTTTACATAGTTACATCTACACTTTTTACTAGGAAGCATAAGGAAGATTATTTTTGTTCTTATTTCTCCTACTTCTAGGAGGTAGTTTAATCTTACTTTATTACCTTTGGGAGGTAACCATGTTACTCTTTTAGGAGGTATATGGAGGATGATGTGATGTTTTATCCTATCTCAAGGAGGTAGTCGAGTTGATTTTGTTCTCTCACCTTTGGGAGGTGATTGAGTTTTATTGATTCCTTCTCCCCTAGGGTGACTTTTATAGTCACATAGTTTTAATAATGTGATGTTTTCTATTTTAATTTGAGAACAAAACCTAGTCCTTGAACTTGAATTTACATTTAATTATTCTTTTGGAGTTTTGAACTTTTATTATTTATTTTAATTGAACTTGAAGTAAATATATTTACATTTGATGGCAATTGGATTTAATTTTTTTATTTTTATGACTTGATAATTGTGACTTGAACTTGTTTTGTTTATTGGTTCCAACTTCTTTTGAACTTCATTTACAACTTTCTAATTTATTTTTATAATTTCATTGGATTATTGACTCTTAAATTGATTATTTTGACATTTCATTACTCAAAATTATTATGGTATTTTGGTTTCTGACCAATGTTAGTTCATGTGTTTTTTATATATATGTTATAATGTGTGTATTATGCATCATTTGAGAGAGAATAAGTAGCTTGAAAAAGCTATTGGGTTGAGATGAGAACCTATGTGGGATAAGTTTGTGAAACCATACTTCCCAACCACTAGACATGGTGTGGATTATATATATATATATATATATATATATATCCATTTAGGTCTAAGGAGATTAGGAGGTCTAGGGAGGGACTAAGAAGGTTTTGGGGGGTCTAATTATTTGGGAGGTATAAGTAGTTTCAAAAAGTCTAAGGAGGTTTTACGAGATGTTGTTAATGATGTAGTTCATGGAGACTATTATTATTTTCACATTAGATTATTATTGATATTATTCCAGCATTATATACTTTCTTATATATGACTTGGTAGCCATTTTCATTATTACTTGTTTCATAATGTATATAATATTATCTTATGGTGGATTGGTAATTATAATCTTGTTTAGAGATCTTGATAGTTCATAATATCAGTTGGTAGTGAATATAATATATGAAATTTCTTCAAAGTTATGATATTTTGTTTAGTAGGAACAACATGGAATTATGTTTCAGTTTATAGTTGGTTTAATATTGCATAGCTACGTGGTATTACAATAATTATATTGGTGCCATGTTTTGACATTATCTTTCTTATCCATATTGTACCATGGGATGGAACAAGGGTTATTTAGAATATAAACTTATGTTATGGCATATCAGAGTTTTGAGAGCAGTGTTTTGGTATTTTCACTTTTTATAACCATTTAAAAAGTAGTTATATGATTTTTGAAGTATCTTGAGGGTTCACTCAGTAGTGGATTAATATAATTTGGGAATGTGGTGGATTCTACTACATGAATTTATTTTGAAATCATCGAGAATGATTCCTTTTTCAAGGGGGTGAATGTAATACCTTCTCAAACTTTACAATGTTTCCTTAATGATGTGACATCATTTAGACTACTATTGTGTCAAGTGTGTCTTTTTGCATGATGTGCAAGTGATATGTCTTGGGGTTAGTTTTTGGTCTTGATTTGATTACCTTATTGTAGTAACATGGAACTAGGTTAGTTGTGACTCATGTAGGACTAATTTGGGGTATGTGTGTTTTAATGATAATGATAATTTATATTATCACTTGATGTGATGTTGATGCCTTACTAAGATTTTTTGTATCAATGAGTTACTTTTGATAAATTTATCCATAGGACCATATTTACATTAATTTAAATAGTTTGTTTGAATCCATTGATTAGCCATGTTATGATAAGTTGATCTCAGTTACTTAACTTGTAACCTTCTTGACGTTTTGATAACAAAATTTATTTTTAAATTGATAATAATAACACAATTATGATTGTGATTAAATCTAGATAATATTTAATAATAAACGTAAATAAGATTATATATATAAATATATGTATATTAAAATGGTATTATGTAGATAAGTAAATTAAATCAATAAATATACATATTTATTCATAATTTGGATAAATAAATATATTTGAATCAAGTAATGCTATTTTAGTATCTTTATGTATTCATATAAACATATTTATATATTAATATAAGTTAAAATAGCATTCATTAAATAGCATGTATCTAATTAAAATAAAAATAATGACAAACACATAAATGAATTAAAATAGAAGAATGGAAACCTTAATTTTAGAAAATGAAATAAAATAATATACAAGCATTGTGTTTTTCCATTAAATAATTCACTTAGTGGAGAGATTAGCCATTTTATAAATTTTTCCAAGGGATAAATATAGATGGAATAAGAATGAATAATGAAGATAGAGTAAAGAGTGGTGAAAGAGAATGAATAAACTAGATGGATCAAGGAGCTTCAATGAAACAAGCAAGTGATTTCTTCTTCTTCTTAAATCTATGTGCTTTTCTAAACTAACAAAAAAACTAGATATTAAATAAAAATAAGGAATGTGTTTTGAAAATGGTTTGCTTTTAAAAAATAGCAATATATACAAACCCTATATCTCTAAAAATATGTTGATTTATTTCCATTTTTACCTCCGAGACTAGGTATAATGGTTTTCTTCTTTAAGAATATATATATATATATATATATATATATATATATATATATGATATTAAATAAAAATAAGGAATGTGTTTTGAAAATGATTTGCTTTTAAAAAATAGCAATATATACAAACCCTATATCTCTAAAAATATGTTGATTTATTTCCATTTTTACCTCCGAGACTAGGTATAATGGTTTTCTTCTTTAAGAATATATATATATATATATATATATATATATAGACACACACACACACACACACACACACACACACACACACACACACACACACACACACACACACACACACACACACACACACACACACACATTTTAGGGGTTTCTTTTGGAATTTTATTTATTTTAAAAAAAGAATAAAAAAGTAAATTATTCATTTGGGGAGGGCATCAACTAAGTCATCCCAACCCCCTCTTATAATAGGGAGGAGAGGGGGATGGGCTAGCTGGCCCACCCCAAGCCCTCCCAAACTAGGCCCAACCAATAGCCATGGGCATAGCCAATGCTTTAAGCCGTAGTTTCAAGTTGTAGGCCGCCAAGGCCATATTAGGGTTTATTATGTCTTTTTAAAAAATATAAAAATATAAAAATATTTATATTTAAAAAAATATTTAATGAAAATTAAAAATTAAAAAATAAATGAATAAAGTGAATATATTTGATTTTTATATTTGTTATTAAATATAAAATATAATTTTATGTATATACCTATAAGGGGGTTGAGTTTGTAAAATAAAAAAAATGAAAATGAAAATATATATATATTTACATATATAAAGATATATATAAATGTACATGTATGTTTTTTTATTAATATAATTTGGTTTTTTTTTTTTTTTTGTGTGTGTGTGTTTGTGTGTGTGTGTGTGTGTGTGTGTGTGTGTGTGTGTGTGTGTGTGTGTGTGTGTGTGTGTGTGTGTGTGTGTGTGTGTGTGTGTGTGTGTGTGTGTGTGTGTGAGAGAGAGAGAGAGAGAGAGAGAGAGTGTGTGTGTGTGTGTCTTGATAGATAAAATATTTAACTATGCATGTGTATAATGGGCAAGTAGTAGTTGTGGGTGCAATTAGTACATTTAAATAGATTCAAGTTGAAATTTTATAGTTAATAAATATTCAAGTTAGAGATTTATTTGGGGAATATATAGTGGTAGTAGGGAGATTATAAATTGAATCCATTACATGAAGTCACAACTCAGAGGGCTCTGAGAATGGAATTAATTTGGATGTTCTCCCAATGGATATGTTTGGTTAAAATCCCCTTAAATGACTCTTTAATTAGGAAGTTTTGTTGATGGTTATATATCTGTAGTTTATGAAAGTTAAATTGAAGCCTTGTCAGTTTAGTTCACTTGTGAGTACCTTGAGAATGATGATGAAATTGGCATTCACCTTAATAGGTATGTTATAAGCTATCCCCTTTTTCTTATAAATTCAAAAATTTATGATTGGAAACCAAATTATAAGATTCATCTATTTTATATGTTGTACTTAGATGGGAGCTTAGAAATTAAATGTTTGTACAATTCTTTTTCAATGGTAGTATTTTTCATGTTAGCATGATTCAATTATTTAGAATTTCATATTGGTATATTATGTTATTATTGTAATAAAATTGTAATTATCTACATTAGTTGATGATGAGTTTGGGTACCAACCTATTGATTTTTGTCTTGATAATATCAACCTTTCTTGTTGTTTAGTATGTAATTTATCACAATATGTTTTATTTCATAAATATTTATTTAATTTGTCCATTGACTTGGAAAAATGAAGTATTTATGAGGGATAAGTCTCTTTCTCAGTGTACGTTGACTCATTTGTTGACTATGTCATAGTGCAGGTTCACAGGTATTAGTAGTAGTTAGAATATAAGAATTTAATATCTTTTTTGTTGTAAAAGTTAATGTGAAAATGAGATTATTGTTGTCTTATTTTGTATTCTATGATTTTTGAAAATGTAGTTGTAATCTGAACCCATAAGTGGGTTAGGCATTAGACCATTTGTAAATACATGATGTAATGTTTAAATGTATGCACATAGTGGTGTATGCATTTAGAGTATTTTATAGATTTGTAATGTTACCATTCAATTATTGAAATAAAATTAATGCATCTTTTTCATAATAAATGAGTTCTTTGTTATTTAGTAAATTGATAGTATTTTGAATCTTATAAATTATTGATTTTATCATGATATCATACCATTCTATAAATAGCATTTTTATTTAGGGTTGAATTTATAAAACTATAGATTTATAAAAACTCATTTACATAACATAAGTTCATTTAATCATAATGACACAACTTGATAACTACAACTAGAAATAGCTCTAAGAATATGGTTTTAGGCATGTTGTATACTCATAGTTTATAATAAATTAATGGAGGATTTAACAACCTAAAAATGATTAGAATTAAACATAATATATTGCATTGGCCTCCTCGAATTTTTTAAATACTTAATATATATACCAAGCCAATAATTTATATAAATCAACCTTGTGTCAAACAAACTAAAGTATAACCCATTATTAGATAACCAAAACCATAAATAAATATTCCACCTTCTCAAGAATAATTATTGGTTCAATCCTTTTGGGTGGCCTTAATAGTATAATTGTAATCTTGATATAATGGATCAAACATTTTTGTAAATTAAATAATCTATTTCGCTAAATTATTTTCCTAGTGGAAGAATTTTCTACATGTTTTAGCCTATAGTTGTCCTTTAAAAATTGAGTTTTAAAAATAGTTAAAGTGTTCTAAAATTGAATCTAAAAATTAATAACAATTCTTACTAGCTAAGATAATTATTTTTTATTACCACATTAATTTTTAAATCATTTGAATTGAAATGGTAGCTAGATTTCAGAAGGATTTTGCAAGGAAAATTATTTTTACCTTGGTGATTCTCCTGTGAATGTAATGTAAAATTGACACTTAATAAATGATTAAGTTTTGGTTCCATTAGAAAAAAATGATCACTGTTATTTTTACCTTAATATTAATTTAGGAGCTTCTGGTTTCAATTTTTGTTGTCATTATCTATGTTTAATGACACCATTCCAAACTAAAACTATTTAAAAAATTTGTGTTATTTTGATTTAATCTACGAATTCACTCTAGAAGAGGTGTTGTAATAATCAAAAAATTTAAAAATTTTAGAATATAAAAGTTATAACCTATCATTTTGAGATTAATATTCATGTATAATCTTTCATATTTACCTTTCAACTCCATTTTATATTTTTAGTGAGTCCTCCTTGAACCCTGTTTGTCATTATTTTTGGGTACGATAGAAAATGTCATTAAGTACTATTTGGTTTGATATTCATTTTGTTCATGTCATTCACCCTTGTTCTAAAACAATACTTTCATTTTAATTATGTTATCATACAAATTTGACCCATTACCTTATAGTAGTGTAAAACTTTCTCCAAGTATTTATTCTAGTATCATTTTATAGCTTGTTTAGCCCTATCAAACCTTTATAGCCTTAAAGGTAATTTAGACTTTTTTAACTGTGGTGTTGACCCAATTATTCTTATGATTGTTTTTATTATTGAATTAATATTTATGAATGTCCCATAAGTTAAGATGTGATCCATCTTTTTTTAGGAGGTTTTACTTATAAAATTTATCTTATACTTGGTTGTGGGGTTCATGGTGAATTTGTTAAGAGAACTAAAACCTGTCTAGCCTTAAGTTTTTATGCATGATTTCATGTCATTTCAGATTCAATTTGGATCAGACCACTAGCACTCAAATCATTAATAATTGATCTAGGTGTCTTTGAGCCTTGAATTTTTATGCATTTTTCTGTATGTATTAGATCAAAGCATAATTGGTTAAACCATAACTTTGTAGTGATGTCATGTTTCTATGTTCACTTGATTTTGTATGATATATTAGTGTTAATGTGTTTATATGTGTATGATTTAGTGTGTTCATTAGAGTGTTAGAAAAAAAATGGTGTAGTTTTTTTTATTGTGTGTCTGAGATGTAAATTTTGGGCATTACATAAAGGATAACACCTCTAATAGTAATAGTAAATGTATTATATCAAACCTAATTGATGTAGTTACATAGATAAAAATGGAAGGAAATAACTTTATCAAGCGTAGTCAATGTAGTTACATAGACATAAAAGTGAAAGGATGGACTATATCAAGTCTAGTTGATGTAGTCATATCTAGGGGAAATTATCAGTAGTTTAAATAAATTACATTATCATGTAATCATTTAAAAGTGACACTTGAGTGCTAAGAGTGCTACTTGAGACCACCTATCCCTATCTTATCCCTATACCTATCCTAGAGCCTATTTTCACACTTATTCAACCTTCATATAGACCATAAGTGTCCCTAGTCATCCCTAAAGCAATTCTAATCCATTATTCTTGCATCTTGGGCCTTTGTGTATAGGTTTATGCCAATTGGACACTAGTGTCATAATAAGGATAGTAGTTCCAGATGGTGCTAGGGTCCCAATATTGGTACTACTATCCTTTTCCTCTTTTTTTCACAAATGGATATCTTTTTAAATCTTAGACCTCCTAAGGTCATCCTAGACCACTTTTGAAACCTACACAAGCACCATAATAGTATATATACAAGAATTTTATTCCTCTAACCACTAGATGAAATTTAGATGCAAATTACATATGCAAACATATTTCATCCTTGACCACTTTTAGCACCTATACAACCACAAAAATAGTATATATACATGAATTTTATCCATGTAAACATTATATGGAAATAATATATAAATTACATATGCAAACTCAAAACAAGTTATGCACAATTAAGGTTATCAATCCATATTCTACCTTACTTTTACATACTACCATCTATAATATTCTTAAGCTCAAATTACTCATATATCTATTCTCAAGTACATTCAAAGTACTCAAGTAAACTATCATACTAGCTTCACTTTCAATAGTACCAACACTTAGATATGGATAAATATATTGATATTTATCCCTCTTTAGAGTATTGATATGTAGGTAAATCTCATCATAGTGGGTTGTTGAGGATGTTTAGCCTACCCCACTAACAAACACTCTTTTTGGCTTGTGTCAACTGAATGCCCTATTAACATATAGGATTAGAGTATGATCATAAAATTAGTTAAAATAGGCCATCCATAAGGTTTTATAACTCTTTCACATAGGAGCATGCCTTACATATCTAGATACAAGTGAACCCACAAGCTTAGAACAATCCTATATAGAGGACACTATCACCAAAATAAGGATACTAATGCCACATGGCACTACTTTCCAATTAGGGTTTTATTTTCTATGACACGTAGATCTTATTTTCAACACTTATAATAGTCTCTACCTTAATTTTCAACCTTCAAATCACCAATCTCAGTCATTTTCCAATTAAGTTCTTATTTACATTATTCATTACTATTTTTTGAAAGGTCAAAATTTATCAATTTTATAACAAATTAGTGATTATATTTATTGTATTTTATACCATTATTTACTGTATTTATCTCTTTAAAAACATAGGATCTACATTAATCTAAGTCCTAAAAGGTTAAAATATTTAGTGAACTTGAATTACTTTGTATAGTATACAAACCCTAACCTTATATAACCCTAGAGTTTATATTTTCAGCATTCTAAGACTCATATTTAGATTATAGATTCATACATATTCTAATTTTTATTTGATATAATCATGCTAATAATGATAGAAGAATTTTATCACTTTTTGATGTAAAGTCTAATACTTTCATTTACATGGTTGTTTCATTTAATTCAAAATGAACTCAAAAAAGACATAAACATGTGTATACATGATGTTTATGTCAATTGAAATGAATGTCATGTTTCATTATATCTCTAGTATGTCATTATTATCTTATGTGAAATTTAATTAAGAAACAAATACTTACATACATAAAGGATCTATTACATAAGCTAACAACTAGATTTCAAGTCTCAATATAATATCTTATGCACAGTAAAGAATCTCCTCTTCCTCATCTCCATGAGCATGATAACTAATTTCATTCTAACCAAGTCCATGTTAGCACTCATCCATGAGGGTGATATCTACTTTCCCTCTAACAAAGTCCATGTTATAACTCCTTCATGATATGAGGTATCTTATACTATTGTTATTAATGCATATACTTGGCCTATCAACACATCTTCTCTATAAGGTGTTTGACTACATGTTCAATCGTAAGTAACTAGGGTTTGCACTTGTGAGACTCTAAGGGATCAAATTATAATTATGAGTAAGCTAATATAAAAGTTAAATGATCAAAATAAATTATTAAGTAAAAATGTTATATTATTGGCAAATCACATTACATGTACATGGTCTTAATAATATGATAGTGTAAACCTTGTATATGCATCTACACATACCAAAGTTATGCTAATCACTCTTTTATATCCAAATCATAACGTATAATACATGGAATATATTATAAGTTATTATAAAATATTACAAGGGTCCTATAAGATTTTAATTGAGATATTAAGGGAAATGATTAAAGCTAACTTGATCAACCTACCTCTTCCATGCCCAATAAGGAGATCTAGATATTATTTTGAATATCATAGAATGCACGGGCACCACATTGATTCATGTTTAACATTGAAACAAAAAATAAAAATAATGGATACATATGAATCATATAGTGACACTTCATCCAAAAAACATACAATGGCACATCTACAAATTCAAAAAGGGTCAAATTTAGAAATAGTACAAAAATGGTTACTAGAGCATAACTCAAAACAAAAAAAGGTTTAAAAAGCATGATTAGAGAAATAAATAATATAAGAAGCATACATATATCAAGTAAAAGAGTAAAATCTACCTCTTTAAAATGATTCACAACTTTCACAATAGTATGGGTTTGGTTAAAATATCTACACTAGTTTGATTATCATGGTCAAGGTTTGGGAAAACAAGCCTAAGGCATCATTTCTCCTATTCTAGCAATTGATAATGTTGGTCAACAAGATTTGGGATTTATTGAACATCCTAAAGTACGTCATTCATAGATATATTTTATCAAGAAAACAAGTCCATATATATATATATATATATATATATATATATATATATATATATATATATATAATGTTATAGAAAGAGTAAGAACCCAAGTTGTAAAGACAAAATCATGCTAAGCCAACAAGTATTCTAAAAAAAGACTTTATAGAAAAAGATCCTCCAAAGCACCATATGCCCAAAATAAGCATAGTTTCAAAGGGAAAATTACAATCAATATACCAAATCACAATTCAAAAAATTCAACTCCACAGTATGAGGTAATTCCATCTAGCATTCCAAGTTATTATGATGGTTATGATTTCAACGATTAACAATACCCAAATTCCTACTACAACACTATTCAACTCCAACACAGCAATCACACTGAATGAGAGATTACCATTCCTATTTTTGACATAGGCCATATTGATAGTGAGTCTCTCATAAGACTCATTGGTTAGTATTGTTCCTCCCTTATTGTGCATGCTTTCTTTATATATGACTCCTTTTATATAGTTTCATTTTCATGTTGCTTGTACATAGCTTATATCCATAAAATAAAAAAATAATATAATATTTCAAGAACACAAAAACATTCAAATATTTACTCAGAAAATAAAAAATATAGATTGTATGCATTACCATGTTTACATCTCTTATATTTTCTAGAAACTACATAGGCTAGCTATCTTAGTAGAGTCTATTTTATCTTATATACATACTTCAATTTTTCTTGTAGAGTGCTTGTAGATTACTTAAAAGCCTTAGGTACACTACATTGATATGTATTAGCTATTATATACCCACTAGAGGCATATAAATGGATGTAAGGTTTTTTGTTTGACACACTCACCTATTTAGGGGCACCCTATACACAATTTCAATTACCAAGTTACATTTTTATAAACTCTACATCATAGAATTAGCATTGTTATATCTTGGCATTGATCATGTTATATATACTTACATTTTTTTCCTAGATATTACTATTTTAGACTCAATATATGTACATCTTAGCTCTTACACAGATTTATATTACATGTTCATCCATACTTTCATTTATAGCTTTCCTAGTTTACATTTGATTGTATTTATTTTCTTCTTATATTCATGGGCAGTTGAAAATTCCATTTCTCTTTAGATCTATGACACTTGTCTTCATATTATGTATGCTTTGGACATGTGACCATGTCCTTGTGTGTGTCTTCCTAATTATGTATGTATACATTTGAACAAGTCCTTCTATGTGTCCCTAAGCCAAATTACCTATTATTTGTGTATGTGGTCATTTAAACATGTCCTTATATGTCTTTATTTCCCAAATTTAGTGACATGTGCCTATATCCCTTGTATTGTGTCCCCTTAGCCTATTTTTCATTCCTCATATGTGTTGTATGTATGATTTTTTGAATGTGTCATGGCCATGACACTTGTCTCTTTATTATTCCACCCTCCATTTTTAGATACCATGAGGGACCTCGTGTATCTCACATTTACTCCTTGGATTCCATGATGGACACCATGCCCCATCCCCCTAGGTAGATACTTTGTTATTACTCAGATTTGTGGTTCACATACATTGCTATTTCTATCTTGACAACCTTGTGAATGCTAAACATAACATACATCGCACAATAAAGACATATGATTAGATTATATTACATTTAGATGTTATGTATTCACATTATCTTGGATTATTATTAAGATATTATATATTATTTGGATACCACACATATTTCAAGGATTTTTATTTTGAGGACACTTCTTGCATAGTGTTGATATGTGATTATGTATCATAGGTGCCCAGAGTGTTCAAGAATAGTTCTCATTTTAGAATTTTAGGAATTCAATGCATGATTTATAGCTCGTGATAATATTGTTATCTATTGATGGAATAGAGGCAAAGAAAGTGGATCTTTTCATAATATTTATGATGTTTGGTGGTTGGGAGCCACCATGGCCAAATGTTAGTCTATGCAAAATATGAAGTATGCTATGATAATAATGGTGTATTATGATCATGAACTAATCTAAGATAGGTATTTGCAATTAAATTTAAGCTAGAGTGATCTGGTTAAAAAAGGAGCAAAAATAAAGGTAAGATAGAGAAGAGATGTTGATTTTTATTCCAAATATTATGACAAAATTCAAATATCATTCAGTAATACACTTAACCAATGTATGAAATGAAGTAGCATAAACTCAAATCATATCAAACATCAGGAAACCATCTAAGGATGGTGTGAAAATAATTCAAATAAGAATCAAATTCACTTTAAATATTTACCCCTACAAACAAATATTATTAACCCAAATGCAAGAAAAGTAAGCAAATGAAGTGAACCTAAAGCTTCCAATTAACCTATAATTGGTATAAGTTAATAGCTCTGCATTAAAATGTACACATCAAAAATTTATAAGAAGCATTCAAATATATAAATTAGAACAAACAAGTGAGAGAGAAGTTGAGTAGGCAATGTGCTTTACAAATTTCACATGCCTTTATAAAAGAATATTATTATTTTTTAAATATACCAGCTTAATTACATAAAATAGTATTCCTATCTTAAATAAATCGAAATCCCTTATGTTGTTGCAGTCTTTGGCCTCCCCTATAGGATATTCATTCTATAACATTATTCACTGATGAGTTAAAGATCAATGATGGGTCTCATAAATAACTCTTTTTCTTGATTTTATAGGCCCTTGAGATCCTTTTCAACTCTTTCCAAAGCTTGATTGATGCCCCTAGAATTATCTATTTTCTCTTTTGATGACAAAAGTAGGCCGATGACCTTCTTATTATCAACCCCTATTTTTCCTTGTCCTTGGTGCCTTAATTCTTACATGAATTGAGTATTTATGTGCTTGAACTCCTCATCAATTATTATACCTAAGGCACTAAGTGTGGTAGGCTCCTTGATCAGGCTATCCAAAATGTGTGACATTTTATCTTCTTTCAGCTTGAGGTCCTTAGAGATATCCTACATCTACTTGGACTAGCTACTTAAGGCCTTGATATTATCAATTAATATATCCATAGCCATATTAAGGTGGGATAGGCTAAATATCATGAATTTAGGGATTTGATCTTTAGCTAAGACCTTTATCGAATCCTTTACTTGGTAGCTTGAAGCCTACCATTAGCCTACTTGGCATGTATCCTTAGTACTTTATATTCTTATTGCATTATGCTTGGTTTTGATTGACTTTAGAGAATTGAATAAATTTTTCATGGTGTCTTCAAATTGATTGAACCTATATACTTGAATTGACAAGATGACTTATTCTTTCTAGTTCTTGTTATATTATAGGATGCATTTGATCATTGTCTATAATTGATCTACCTGAGCCTAAGATAATTCAAGGACATTTTTTTCAAATATTATATCTTTTCCAGTCATCTATTCTCTTACTAGAGTCAATCCCATAAAATGTTCCACTTTTTAGAAAGTGAATTCCTCTCCACCAATCATGGATTTCTTTTCAGTTACCCTATGTAAACTTGTAGTGGTTGGGTCAAACTTGACACCAACTAAATATTCTAACAATTTAAGAGATGGGATATGCACATGTGCTCCACTTGATTCTCTTAGAGTAGTCATTTTATTCTCTTCCTCCTTCTACAATGCAACTATCCTTGGTTTGGCTTCCTCATGCCCTAGAATATTGGTTGCTTACACTAAATCCCAAGGATGGTGCATGGTAGGTGCCTTTTGAAAATTTCCATAGATGAACCATTTAATAATGGTTGGACCCTGAATCAATTTTTCCTCATTAAAGAGATTAATTTCACTCAAAGGATAAGTGAAGATCATCTTTGGCTTTTTAGCCTTCACTGAGATAATGATTAATTTAAATTTTCTTCTAGGGGGGTCAATAAGAACTAGTTCTAACACTTATTTCCCATTTTATTCTTTATATACCTCCATTTATTCATCCTTAGACCCATATGTTGATGATGGCAAATTTAGAGCATATTTAATTATTTTACCAAGGTCTAGTGTTACCACATGGATTTATTCCACCAATGATCCATACTCCTCTACTTGAGTTGAGGAAGATATAATTTCACCAAGCCTTGTTTCCTATAGTCTTTGTTCAAGTTATACCTCAGGTCTAGATTTTGTTTGTAACTAGGTTGGTGGAGGTCTAAAAGGTGTACCACTTAGCAAATAGTACTACCTTGGCCCCAATTGTCATTTATCATCATCCCCTTTTTGTTCCCTCTACATTCTAGACTCTGGTTTGATGTTGTGATTTTTCAACCTAAAGGTGACCTCAAAGAATGAAGAGGCCTTTATATGTATGGGGTCAAAAACACCAGGTTGATGATCATAGGGTACATTATCCCAGTGTGCAAAACTAGACCTCCTAATTTTTAAGGGGAAGGTATGAAGTAGTTCTTTCCTCTTGGTTTGGCACAAACCATCTATTCTAGTTCATAATTGGTAATCCACCTCCTATTCAGCTAACTTGTTTAGCATATAGATTGGTAATCTAAGGGGAGCATTATGTTATTTTGATCTTAATGATTGTACAATATAGATACAACCAGATGTCTATCATGGCCTAAATTGAGTTTTTGGTCAAGGGGCTAACTATTGGCATTGGCTTCCTAGTTATAGCCTTAGATAGGGATGGAAAAACATAGTTACATATGAATTAAATGTGGTACCTATATTTGAACATGTGTAATTTTGAATAGTATTGGGAGGATATATATGTCCCATCAGGTGACCAATCTTTTAGGCTTGGGATGTTTGTGGTAGTAATCAAGGCATCTAAGATGTATGACATCATGTGGAATTCGTACTTGGTTTTCTTCTTGATTGCAAAGATTTACCTAACTAAACAAGTGTTGACCACTTCACCAAGAAGAGGGCTGAGATATTTCTCAACCATAAAATAGACTAAGGGCACCCAAATTTATCCACATATATGGTGGTTGGATTTACACATAGCCTATTCATCAATGTCATGATCATTCTTATCCCAAGTCTAAATTGACCAATGGGAATGTTTCCATTGAAATATGAAAACACCTGATTTCTAAAATATAACCATAGGGCAAGGATGGTGTTCAAGTCATTTTCCTTAGCCTAATTTTTAATTGTGGTTTGGTTTGTTTGAGTTTCAGGCAACGTGTAATAGTTATCAAATGTCATGGAAGAGATATAAGATATATTTATATGAGTATTCTCATTGACTAACATGCCCTTATCAATTTTAGCATCTCTAAAAATAAGAGAGAGAATATCTATATAATGTAGTACCTTGGGTTTTATTATGGCATAATGGAGACCCATCATTTGAATGGCCATTATATTGTAGTAGATCCTCTTTGCTGACATGTTCTTCTCCTCTTCTTTTTTGATGGTCTATTGGTTCTCAATGGTCCAGATTAAGCTCAACTAGTTATTGTCCCTAGTCTTTAAAGCTATAGCATTGAATTTTGTGTCCTTGAAAACTCTCCCTTCTGCATCTAAGGTAGATATAGTTCTACATATTCTCTAGAGATTCTTTTCTAAGTTCTCCTGGATATAATTCTCTCTAAGTTGCTTACCAATGGTCTAAAATTCAATTATAGATCAAATTATCTTTGCTCAAATGATAACCCAATTTTCTTGGCTCAATTATTATGATCATAGGGTCAAACTAGGGCTTCCAAAAGTGCTAGGGTATTTTTAAGGTTCCTTATAGTTCTTTAATGATGACAACTATTTAAACTTATGCAAGCTTTGTGACTTACATTGTATTTGTATCTTTGAATTTATACCTTTGCATTTATTGGGTCCCAAAAACCTCTTGAACTAATTAGTCTAGCTTATGTGGATCCATCATGGCATCCTTTGGCATTTTCATGGTACTTTTCTCATTAATATTTAAAAATGACCGTTGTCTTTTGAAAATTCTACATTGATCTTGCATCATTGGATTTATTTGCATGGATCAATGTGGATCATTAATATTAATCTATAAGGTCGAATGCTATTGGTCCTGAGATTTGTTAAAAAGTCTATGTTGATCTCATACCATTGATCATCTTTGAATGAGCAAACATAGACTATTGGATCTTGTTCTACTTGATTATGAATCTCTCTATGGACCATTGATTAGAATGTGTACATGTGAATATGTACCATCAATTTTCAAAATATGCTCAAGCTTTAATTTGGTGGCACATAGGTATGCCACATGTTACCTCCATGTTTTTCCTTGACTTTTCAATGTTTTCTATGCACTGTCTAATCATATTTATATGATAAAATGTTGACCATTGGATATTAATCCATAGGGTTTAATGCCATTAGTTTCTCAACATTATTTGGCTATAAGTGTGACACTTGTCACCCTCTTGCTTGTCCCAAAGATCTATTTAAGTCTTGACTCAATTTGTGTCATTAGATCAATCCTGCATGAGTAAATTCATTCATCAATCCTTAGAAATTACTCAAGTTTTAACTTAAGGTTAGAGTATATAGTTTTAATCTCACACCATTGGATATTGATTATTTGATCAATCACAAATTGTTGATTCTATAAATAAAAATGATGTTTAAGTTAGTGCTCAAAGAACATAAAATTTAAGATAGATTATTGGATTAATGTTTTCATTTGTATTCATAAATATAAATAAAACCTTAGGCTAAAGTCTTAAGCTAAGTTTTGAAACATGTTAAATGGGATCCCAAAAAATAAAAGACTTAGCATAAAGTCTTAGCCTAAATTTTTTAATTGTATTAATTCAATTTGATAAAACTTAGGGTAAGACTTTAGGATAAGATTTATAATAAAGGGATCATGCATTAGTTAGACCATGCCAATAATAAAATAGACTAGGGGGTCAAGGGACATAGAGAGACCAAGCATAAGATTTTTAGCCCAAGTTTTGTCATGTTGAAATGTCTGACTTAGCCTTAGGATTAAAATTAAACTAAGTCCATGACATAATTGAAATGTTTCCATATAAAATTTTCCTACCACATTTGAATTAAAATCAAATGGCATGAGATAGGGTAACTAGAGTTAGGGTTTTAAGTTGATCAAACATGAATTTAACTTGATTTTAATAGACCAAAGACTAGTAAAAGATCAAATCATTATTAAATCACAAAACCCAGACATTGTTTATTTTGAATGGACTCCATTAGAGATGTGACTTGAAACATAAAGATCAAATGTTAGCAACTTTAAAAGGGGTGAAAACATGATCATCTAATAATATGTCCATTAATCCAAATGAGAGTTATGAATGATGTGAAAACATGCTATATATTTTTTGATCAAATGAGTTTTTAATTTTAAGGTACAAATTTGTAAAATTTGACACAAAAGTCCCCATTTTTGATAAATGGGGGTATGTTGATGTCAACAAATGGTGACTTCTATAGTAAACATAGAAATATATTAGATTTCAAAGACTCTAGTTTAGACTAATAATTAAACTAGTTATTCCATTTAATCAAGAACAATTATTAAAATCACTTTAAGATTAAAACAAATCTTGAAAATGCAAAATTACGATCAAACATCAATACATATCCATTTTATGTGTGTTATTTGATTCCACTTACTAATTGCCATAGAATTTGGAGAACCACTTATAGGTTCATGAATTTAATCATTACACTAACTTTCATCATATTTATATATTCTTTAAGAACCATGATTTAGATTAGGGAAGGCTTGGGCATTCCTCTACTTCCAACAGGGCATCCATATCCTTGATAGATATGACTTTAGTTCCACTAAATGCCTTTCTTCACTGCCAAATAGGCATCCATAGCCCTGATGGAGATTACCAAAATCACCTTTGCTCAGAAAGTTCTTGAATTTTGTAATAAGGCTCTTATTTTTTATATTTTTCAAGTCATTTTGACTTTCTATCAAAGTTTGGGAACCAAGCTAGCCAAGTTTAGGGATTTGGTCAAGTGTTTGGTCTTCACACAATCATGCTTGGCTATAAACTTTGTCTAAGGAAATTAATGTTTTTTAAGTGCAAACACGACTGTATCTTAATAATCTAGTCTTTCACCCTACATGTAAAATCCTTATTAGAACCAAATGTAGATTAAAAAAAGGCTTATTATCTCAAATATTAATTAACCTATTCATTATTATTTACTAGTTTTTCTAAACTATAACATTAATATCATATTTCAATAATCCATGATCAACAAATACTAAGAGAACATACTTGCATTTTTGAACTATGAGGTTTCTTGGAGCAATCATATGAATCTTGAGCTGAGGGATTGTCCAAAAGGACTTATTGAGATCAAATAAAAAAGCAAAGAAATAAAATACACCAAAGATAAAGTATACAAATAGAAAGAAAGGATATAAATAAAAATATATATACAAACATTTGTATAAATAAGGGACATGAAGGAAATAATAACAAGAAACTAATCTAGCCTACCTATACTAACTCTAACTAGCCTTACAGTCATTCCATAAAGACTCTAGGAGGGACAATAGAGAGGTAGTTCTTGAGGTTTTACCCATTAGTGGGAAGTGTGAACTCTTTTCCCTATAAATCTTTTAGTTTGAAGGTGTTGTCCCCAAGTTTTTTAGTTATCTGGTAGGGATCTATCCAAAAGGTGTGAACTTCCCATGTTTATCCTTAGGTTTAGATTCCTTGTCCCAAATAATAACTAAGTCTCCTTTCCTAAACACCTTTATTTTTAAACATTTATTAAACCACCACTTGATTGTGGTTTGGTGTCTGCTAAAATTGGCAAAAGCTTCTTCTCTTACATCTTCCATCTCTATGATGTCCAAAAACATTGAACTTGACAATTATTGGTCTTCTTCCATATATTCTTGCATGAACCTATATGTTGGCAGCTTGAAGGTGATAGGTAAGATGGGTTCTTAACCATAATCTAGGAATAATGGTGATTTTTTGATATCTTGTTTGATTGTAGTTCTATTTTCCCAAAGGGCATACTTGAGTAGCTTATGCAATGTTTTAGGTTTATCAGTCATAAACTTATTTATATCCTTCATCAAGTTCTTATTTGTTGATTCAAATACTCCATTACCTTGAGGATAATGGTTTGATTAGAAATTGAGGATGATGATGTTATCATATGTCCATTATGTCATCGATATAAATATAAAATTAGATCCATTATCATAGACCATAAATATAGGTGTCCCAAACATGGTGCATATGTTTTCTTCTAAAAACTTGATCACCTCTTTGGTCCTACACTATTTAGCTACCAATAATTTAGTCCATCTGGGGTATTAGTTGGTGGTAGTCAAAATATCCTTATGACCATTAGAGTAAGTGGGATTAATGACCCCCATAAAATCTAGTCCCCATTGGGAAAAGGGTTTATCAATCATTATTGGTCTTAGTGTCATGGTTGCCTTATGATCTTTGTGTTGAATACTTGACATGAATGGCACTCTATCACATGTTTATGAGCATCCTTAAAGATTGTAGGCCATTAGTAACTGACCTTGATATTTTTTGTGTCTTAGTCCTTTTGGATGGATGTCCACTTCCTATTTTTTCATGGAAGGTACTCATGATCTCAACTGCTTCACCCTTGGACACACATCTCAATTAAATGCCTTAAAATTTATTCCTATATAACACTCCATCCTTGATTAGAATCTAAGTTACTTTGATCTTTAGATATCTCTTTTATTATTTACTTAACCTTGTAGGATAATAACCATTAATTAGTAAGTGGATAATGAGATAATACCAATCACTAGGTCTGAAACTTTGTCACTCTATCTACATAACACTTAGCTCGGGGTTAGTATTGAAAATCAATTGAATTAAACCCTAGCACCTTACAAATTTATTAGTCTTTATTTCAAGGTCATATTCTTGGAGTACATACATCCACTTACATCTCCTTTCTCCTAATTCATTTTGACTTAGCATGAGCTTGGTGGTAGAGTTTGGTAGAATGGCATACACCTTATTCCTAAGGATATAATGCTTGAACTTTTTTACTACCTTGACCAAATCACATACTTTCTTGTCAATTAAAGAGTAGTTTAACTCAACATTTTTAAGGTTAGTGCTCATAAACACTATTAGATGGTCATATCCATCTATATTCTAAGTTAGAACTAAAGCTATTGTATGATCTAAAGTAAAAGAGTAAAGATATAAATCTTTGGTGAAGTCTAAACTTATCAATATAAGGGATTATCCAATTGCCCCTTTGATGTCTTTGAAAGATTTCTTTGTCTCTTCATTCCAATTGATCTTAGACTATTTATTCAACATGTCATTCAAAGGTTTCACTATTTATACAAAAATAGAAATAAACTTTCTTACAAAATTTATTTTACCAAAGAATGACTTCAATTATTTCATACTTTTAGGAGGTTATATATTAGATATTGCATTTAATCTATCAGGGTCTATAGAGATTCCATCCTTAGTGATAACATGTCCTAATATTTTTCCATCAGTAACATAGAAAATAATTTTCTTTAGGTTGAAGTAAATCACATACCTTATACATATTTCAAATACTTGTTGTGGGTGCATAATATGATCCTCCCTATTTTTAGAAAAGACAATCAGATCACCCATGTATATGATAATGCACTTACCTACAAGACCCTAAAAATCCTAATCCATAGTCCTCTACAAAGTGGCTCCTATATTTATAAGTCCAAAAGGCATTCTCTTGTAAACAAATGTGCCCCATTTGGTAGTAAACATAGTCTTCATCCTATCCTCTTGGTTCACCATCACGTAGTTGTACCTTGAAAAACCATCAAGAAAGGACATCATGGTAGAAATAGAAACCATTTGTATTACTTTTTTAAGAGAAGTTAGAGGGTAATTTTCTTTCTCAGATGCCTTATTTGGATTTCTAAAATCAATTCACAGTCTAATTGCATCATTTTTCTCCCTGAATGGGACTAAATTAGCAATCCAAGTGGAATGCCTAATGGAAAACACAATCTTGGCATCTAAGAGCTTCTTGACCTCTTTATATGTTAGTGGTTATAAAACCATGTTTACAAACCTCTACTTTTGTATAAAAGGTTTGTGTTTTTATTTTAAAGGCATGGTATGAGTTATAACCTTTGGATCAAAGATCTTTAGGTCATCATAGGACCATGCGATGATATCTTTATATTTGGTTAGAATTTATTTGGCTATTTTGGACTCAATGCTTATACAAAATGTACCAATATTAACCAGTTAAGGTTAACCTTAAAATATAAGGTCAATTGCATTATAATCCTTCCCACTTACTTTTGGAATCTTGGTAGCCTCAGCTAGTCTATCAAACTCAAAGAGTCTCTCAAAGGCTATCATGCCTTTAGGGATCTTATTGTTATTAAATTGAATGACCTTGTCATCAAGTTCTCTTTCAATGTTCTCATCATCGAGGAGATTGGATTCATCAATAATGTGACCATCAAACACTCCTAAACTAGTCATGAAGTCTATGATCTAATGGTCATCACTAAATATCTGCAAGTGATTGACATTAAATGGCATTAAGGGATATGGGATTAAATCAATTGTAAGGTTTTATAACTTGTAATTTTGATTGGGCATAAGGTTAGATGTAGCTAAAGCAAGTTCACCAGTAACCTTGTTTTCTTCCCTAAGGATTGATGCAATGTTAAAAGTATTAAAACACTCAATCACTAAAAAATTGCATTGATATTTGCTCTTGACCTGATTAACCACTAGTTCAAAATCACCAAAAACTAATAGTTACTTGGCCTCATTCTTGATTGCAAATTGTAATTCAAGAATAAATGCTTCATACTCAACTAAATTATTTGTTGATGGGAACTAAAGTTTATAAGAGGCATTGTATTCTTTCCCAATGGGATTGATTAATACCACTCCCACTCCACAACCTGATTTGCATCTAGCACCATCAAAATAAATTTTCCATAATCCAGGTAGAGCATGAGAAATTTTAGAGTTACATAACTTTGTAGTGTCAAGAGTGTAAACACCAAGATCTGAGTTAACCATGTTGACCCTATTGTTAATTACATTATAATCTATGATCATATGCTTTATTCTCCCTTTCTATCCTAATTTGGTTGGGGACTCCCTTCAAAGGAAAGCACATATGGGAATAATTTGTTGACATATATTATTCAAGATCCTAGTCTAGTCTCTACTCAATAGCATCCCATAAGCAGCAAGGATGTTTACCACTTGGATATCAATGAACTATTGGATCCTTGGCTCTCAAGAAATACGCATATGAACATTCAATAATTCACCAATCACTTTCAATCTTGATTTATCTAATTGAGTTACATATCTATCATATTTAATCGGAGTCAAACTTATTTGTTCACAAATACCCTTAGGCATAATATTTGTAGATGCACCAAAATCTAACAAACAATTATGCATATTCTTACCAAAGATCCTAAGTATAAGTAAGAAAGGAGGAACATCTAACTTAATTTTGTGTATTATAACATTATCATGTGTAGAATTTTGAGACTTACCAAGATTTTTAGATAAAGATTCCAACAATAGATCTCTCTATTCAGTAATCTTTGTCAACTCATGAAAGTTAATGTTATTTTTTATATTTTTCATGTTCTCTAATATTTTATACTCAGTCCTATTGGAATAATTAGATGTATCAACATTGGGTTTAGAATTACTTCCCTTAGAAGGATCTAGATTGTTGTCTAAGGTAGTATTAGGAGGAGTCTCAAAATTATTTGGAGGAGTTGAAGTGGTTAGTTTATTTTTCTATTAGTTTCTTAGAGGATAAGTCTTCTTCAAAAAAATGTTGAAAAGCATGGATCTCTTCAATAATATCCTCAGGCTCATTGTTCTCTTGGAAAGGGAACTCAAATGTCTCCACCATGAGAGTTGAATTAGTAGATCTAGATGACCTTGACGAACTAGATGTACCTACATCACAACCCTTATTAGGGACAACTTAAAAAGTATCTAATTATTCTTGTAATGCTTCAAAAGTGTTACAAAACTCAACACAATAAATTTCTCCATGCTTAGAAGTGTAATGAACTCTACAATACTCAGGTAAAGAAACATCAATAAGATTTATATCAGGCACATTATTTCTAACATATGGCTCATTGTTCTTACTATTATGGTAACTATCATTCTAAAATCTATTGGTGGGCCTATTAAACTTTTGAAAATATAAATTCCTACCAGAGCTCTCTCCAGTATTGCTTACTTGCTTTTGTAACTGAAGGAAGTTAGTGCTAAGATTTTAAACCATCTTGAGGATAGAATCCCTCTCATTATTTTGGGCCTTAAAATTATGAGCTTTAGTATTAGCATTAGATATAGGTATTAAAGGTTTCTAATCTTGTAGATGAGATCCATTGGTAGCATTACTCAGGAATCCCAATTTTTGAGTGAGATGTGTATGACTCAGAGGTACTTGGTTCAATACTGGAAGTTGGTTCAGGGAAAGAATATTTTGGTTAACATTGGGAATAACATTTAGAGTAGGTAAATGTGGATTGGCATTAGGTATTGAGTATTCCAATTATCCTTTGGGTTATATCTAGTCATTAATGATCACAAACTCAACATGAGCTAAATTTAATGTGTTCATGGATCCAACAGCTCTCTTTTTAAACACATAAGTCATAGGATCCAAGGTATCCTTGTAGATTTCCAAGGATAAATCCTCATTTGTTTATAATTATATATGGTCCTACTAAATATTTTATAAAACCTATAATTGAAGCCTCTTATGGGCTTATCTACATCCCTTTTCACTATGGTGAATTTTTGGTATATGACACAGGGACTAATGATTTCACAAAATTGGTCAATGAAAACATTGTTAAAATCAACCCAACTAGTAATGTAATTTTTAGGGATGTTGATAAACCAATCATATATTACATCTTTGAAATTGAAAGGAAATAGTCTACATGTTGCATCTTCATGAGTCACATTCAGTAATCTTAATGTAGATATGAAAATTTTAATGTGTTCTTTAGTAGTTATAATGCCATTAAGACTAAATGTTGGTACATGCTTTTATATATTACAAGGAATTTCATGTACCATACCTAACATGCTGATCTAATAACCACTTATCCAAGCCATACCTTGATAGGTATTGAACATAGGAACACTTTAAATTGGTGAAGTTGGCAAAGATTTTGAAAGTCTACACTTACCTTTATCCCACCTATTTCTCCTCTAAACTTCTAATGAAAGCAAAGGTTCTCTAGTCTTTGAACATGACCTTGTCCTAAATTTTGTTAATTCCAACTTTTGGGCTTTGAATCTTGTTTGAAATATGATGTGTCAATCTTATCTTTGTAGGGAACAATGATTGTACTTACACATTAAATATATTTTATAAATATTTATATAAAGGATGACAAAGGAAAATAATATTTAACTAATTTAACTCAAATAAGTATTGAAATACATAATTATGATTGATATTTACATGTTTAATCTCAAATACACTTAAATTAGTAAAGGATCTATCAATATTTGATCAAAACAAATATTAATAAACTCGAACTTTTTGAATTGACAAAGCTTAAGCCTTCTTTACCATAATTTCACATACACCTTCAAAGAACGTCTATGTTTGTCTAAAATAAGCACAAAGATGGGCTAAAGACCACGAATATCAATTATATTTACACAATTAAATAAATATTGACATAAATGTACAAAGGTTACACCAATCTTTGAACACAATTCACAAAAATGAGCAAAGATACTTTAAATCTACAAAGATATAATGATGCCTTCCTTCTAGTGCTAGTGAAAGCTCGTCCTATTGATGTCTGATTATGTATCATAGGTACCTAGAGTGTTTAATAACACTTCTAATACTATAATTATATAAATTTTAAACATGAGTTAAAAGTTATGATAATCTTGTTATCTATTGATGAAATAGAGGCAAAGAAAGTGGACTTTTTCACAATATTTATGATGTTTGGTGGTTGGGAGCCATTGTGGCCAAATGTTAGTTTATGATATATATGAAGTATGATATGCTAAAAATGGTGAATTATGATCAATAACTAATATAAATACTAATATAAGATGGGTATTTATAATGAAATTTAAGCTGCAATGATCTAGTTTAAAAAAGGAGAAAAAAGAAAGGTAAGGTAGAGAAGAGATGTTATTGATATTTATTCCAAATATCATGACAAAATTCAAATATCATCCAAGCATGCACTTAACCAATGTATGACATGAAGTAGCATAAGCTCAAATTCTATCAAATATTAGGCAAACATCTAAGGATGGTGTTAAAATAATGCAAATAAGAATCAAGTTTGCTTTAAAGATTTACCTCTACAATAAAACAACATTAGCCCAAATGCAAGAAGAGTAAGTAAATAAAGTGAACTTAAAGATTTCAATTAACCTAGCATTGGCATAAGTTAATATCTCTATATTAAAATGTACACATCAATAATTCATAATAACCATTCAAATTTGGAAATTTGAACAAACAAGTGAGAGAGAAGCTGGGGTAACAAAAGACATAAGAAAATTTGGACAAACTTTGTAGAATTCCTTACTTATATTAATTACTCAAAGTTAAAATTAGATCTTGGATCTAATAACTATCCCCCCCCTTTTACAATTAATAATGCTAATTTTATAGGATACAAGGAAGCATATCAACTAGTTATATCTAATTACGAAAGTACAAGTGTTAGGATAGTTGTCCTTTCCACAAGTGTTCTCTAATACACTAGACTTTCCCCAATGGACTGACCTATATTGAATGTGTTTTACAAGTTACACATGCCTTTAAAAAGTAATATTCTTTTTTCAAAAATATACAAGATTAATTATAAAAAATAATATCCCTATCTTAACTAATTGGGAGGCCCTTATGTTGATGAAGTATTTTGCCTCCCCTATAGGATCTTCATTATATAATGTTGTTCATTGATGACCTAGAGATCAATGATGGGTATCATGAACAACTCCTTTTCTTGATCTTTCAAGCCATTTAGATCCATTTTAGATATTTCTAAATCTTACTTGATGCCCTTGTCATTTCCTATTTTTCCCTTTAATGACAAAAGTAGACCCATGACCTTATTATTACTAGACCATGTTTTCTCTTGCCCTTGGTTACTTCTTAGATGAATTTAGTAGGTTTGTGCTTGAACTCCTCATCAATTATTAGACCCAAGGTACTAAGTATGTTAGTCTCCTTGATCAAGCTATCCAAAATGTGTAACATTTTATCTTCTTATAGTTTGAGGTCCTTAGAGATGTCATACATCTACTTAGACTAGCTACTCAGGGCCTTGATCTTATCAATTAATATATCCATAGCCATATTAAGGTGGGCTAGTCTAACTATCCTAAATTTAGGGATTTGATCTTTAGTCAAGACCTTGATCAAATACTTTAATTGGTAGCTTGAAGCCTACCATTAGCTAAATTGGATTAAAACCTTAGTAGTTTATTTGCTTAATGCATTTTATTGGTTCTAACTGACTTTAATAATTGAATAAATTAGTCATGGTGTCTTCAAATTTATTCAACTTGTCTTCTTGAGTTGAAAAGATGGCTTGTTCTTTTAGGTTCTTCTTTTATTGTAGGATGCCTTTGATCATTTTATATAATTGATTTATTTGAGCTTGAGCTACTTCAAGGACATTTTATTCAAACATTAGATCTTTGCCAAGCTTTTGTCCCCTAATTGGAGTCAATCCCATAAAAGGTTCTACTTTTTGGAAAGTGAATTCCTCTCCACCAATCATGGCTTTCTTTTTAGTTACCCTCTACAAACTTGTAGTGATTTGGTTAAAATTGACACCAACTAAATATTATAACATTTTGGGACTTGGTATCTCCATATGAGCTCCACTTAATTCTCCTAGAGTAGTCATTCTTTTCTCTTCCTCATTTTGCAACACAACTATCCATGGTTTAGATTCCTTATGCTCTAGAATATTGGTTTCTTACACCAATGCCTAAGGATGGTGCATGGTAGGTACATTTTTAAATTTTCCATAGATGAACCATTTAGGAATGGTTGGACCCTAAATCAAGTTTTCCTCACTGAAGATATTAATTTCACTCAAAGGATGAGTGAAGGTCATCTTGGGATTGTTAGACTTCACTAGGATAATGGCTAATTCAAATTTTATTTTGAGGGGGTCTATAGAAACTAGGTCCAACACTTACGTTCCCATTTTATTCTTTAGATACCTCCATTTCTTCATCCTCAAACTCATATGTAGATGATAGAAACTTTAGAGCATCTTTAATTTTTTCACCAAGGTCTAATTCTACCACATGGATTTCCTCCACTGGTGATCCCTACTCCTCTAATTTAGTTGAGGAAGATGCAATTTCATCAATCCTTCTTTCCTATAGCCTTTTCTCAATTTGTGACTCAAGTTTGGATTATATTTTTTACTTAGCTAGTGGAGGTCTAGAAGGTGCACCATTCAGAAAATGGTACTACCTTGGCCCCAATTTCCATTTTTCATCATCCCCTTTCTACTCCCTCTATATTCTAGACTCTAGTTTGATGTTGTGTTTTTTCAACCTAAACATAACCTCAAAGAATGAATGTGAATTTTTAAAGATGGGGTCAAAATCATTAGGCTGATGATCATATGATACATTGATTACTTTGGCCTTCAAGTGTTCTTTAACCTTTCCATTTGGATCCCACTAACTTAGATCATCCACTTGGACATTGAAAGAGGTTCTATGTTTGGAAGCATACTCAATGTTGTCCCATTGTGAAAAAAAAGTCCTCCCAATGTTTAAGGGGAAGCTATGAATTAGTTCCTTCCTCTTGATTTTGCATAAACCATCTATTCCATTACACAATTTGTAAGCCACCTCTTATTTAGATAACTTATTTGGCACATGGACTAGTAATTTGAGGAGAGTACATTGTGTTCCTTTGACCCCAATGATTATGAAATCTATATACAACTAGATTTCTCCCATGGCCTCTATTGATTTTTTGGTCAAGGGGATAACTCTTGGCTTTAGATTCCCACTTATAGCCTTATATAGGGTTAGATAAACACAGTCACATATGAATTGAATGTGGTTACTATATTTGAATATGTGCAATTTTTAATAGTATTATGAGACTATATATATCTTATTAGGTTACTATTTTATTAGGTTTAGGATCTTTGTGGTAGAAAACAAGGCATCTAAAAGGTACAACATCATGTGTAATTGGTTCCTAGTTTTCTTCTTGACTATAAAGATTTTCCTACTTAAACAAGTGCTAATCACTTCACTAAGAGAAGAGGTGAGTTGTTTCTCAACCATAAAATAGACTAACGGCACCCAAATCTTGTCCACATATGTGGTGGTTTGATTTCCACATAACCTATTCATCAAAGTCATCATCATTCTTATCCCAGGTCTGAATTCACTAATGGGAATGTTGACATTGAAATCTAAAATCATCTTATTTTTAGAATATAACCATAAGGCAAGGATGGTCTTCAAGTCATTTTCTTTATCCTAATTTTCTATTGTGGTTTGGTCTATTTTGAGTTTAGGTAGATTGTAATAGTTTTTAAATGTTATGGTAGAGATATAAGCTATATTTCTATGAGTATTCTCATTGACTAACATGCCCTTAACAATTTTAGTATCTCTAGAAATAGGAGAGAGAAGTTATATACAATGTAGTACCTCAAGTTTTGCTATGTTTTATTAGGTACCCATAATTTGAATGGCCACTATGTCATAGTAGAGCCTCTTTACTAACATGTTCTTCTCCTCTTATCTCATGATGGGTTTTGGTTCTCAATGGTCTAGAACAAGCTTGACTAGTTTTTGTCCCTAGTATTTAAAGCTATATTATCAAATTACATGTTCTTGAAAACTCTCCCTTTTACATCTGACGTGAGATATAGCTCTACATCTTCTTTAGAGATGCTTTTCTAGGCTACCATGGCTGTAATTATATCTAAATTACTTACTAGTGGTCTATAATTTAGTTTTAGATCAAATTATCTTTGCTTAAATGATAATCTAATCTTTTTAGCTCCATTATGATGATCATAGGGTTAAACTAGGGCTTTTAGAAGTACTAGGTTTAAGGTTTTGTATAGTGATTTAATGGTGGTAGCTATTTGAACTTATGTGAGATTTGTGACTTAGATTGTATTTATATATTTGAATTTATACCTTTGAATTTCCTAAGTCCCTAAACTATCTTAAACTAATTGGTCTATCTTACATGGATCTATCATGGTATCCTATGGCATTTTTTTGGTACTTTGTTCATTAATATTTAAAAATTGACTATTGTGTTTTGAAAATTACACATTGATCTTACACCATTGGATTTATTTACACAAATCAATGCAGATCATTGATCTTGATCCATAAGGTCAAATGTTATTAGTCCTGATCTTTGTTGAAAATTCTATGTTGATCTCACACTATTGATCATCTTCAAATGATAAAATGTAGATTATTGGATCTTGTTCTAATTTATTATGCATATTTCTCTATGGATCATTAATTAGAATGTATACATGTGATTACATATTCTAGATCTTCAAAATATGCTCAAGATTTAATTTGATGGTCCATAGGTATGCCACGTGTTGCCTTTACATTTATCCTTGAATTTTCAACATTTTTTATGTGTCATCTGATCATCTTTGTACAATAAAACATTGATCATTGTATATTGATCTACAGGGTTGAATGCTATTAGTTGCTCAATGGTCTTTGGCTACGAGTGTGATATTTTTCATTATCTCACTTGTCTTAGGGCTTTATTGAATTCTTGACTTAATTCACATCATTAAATCAAACCTACCTAAGTAAATATGTGTTTTTTATCCTTGGAAAATTCTTGAGCTTTAACTTAAGGCTAGGGTATCTATCTTTGAGCTTGCATTATTGGATATTGATCATCCAATCAAATACATATCATTGATATTATAAATAAAATTGATGTTTAAATCAATGATTGGGGAACATAAAATTTAAGCTAAAGTATTAGACTAATATTCTCATTTGTATTATAAATATGAATAAAGCCTTAGCCTAAATTATTAAGCTAAGTTTTGAAACATGTTAAATGGGACCCCATGAAATTAAAGACTTAGCATAAAGTCTTAGCCTACATTTTTTATTATATTAATTAAATAAAATAAAACTTATGTTAAGGCTTTAGGCTAAGCTTTATAATAAAGGGACCATACATTAGTCAAACCATGATAATAATAAAATAGACTAGGAAGTTGAGGGACATAAAGGAATGAAGCATAAGATTTTTAGCCTAACGTTTGGTCATGTTGAAAAATATGACTAAGCCTTAGGATAAAAATTGAACTAAGTCCATGGTATAATTGAAATTTTCTTATATAAAATGTTCCTACCATATTTGAATTCAATTCAAAGGGCATAAGCTAGGGTAATTAGAGTTAGGGTTTTAAGCTGATCAAACATGAATTTAACTTGATTTAAATAGACCAAAGTCTAGTAAAAGATCAAAAAATTATTAAATCATAAAACCCAAACATTGCTTATTCTAAATGAACTCCATTATAATTGTGACCTAAAATAATGATCATTTGACAACATGTCCATTAATCCAAATGAGAGTTATGCATGATGTGAAAACATAGTATATATACTATGATCAAGTGCACTTTCAATTTTAAACTACAAATTTGAATAATTTGACACAAGGGCCCCCATTTTTCAAAAATGGGGGTATGTTAACTCAACACATAGGTTAAATAAATCCCCTCAAAATAGGAGACATTCATAGGGATTTTTCAAAGAGATCAAGATATTATAATGCACCCACATTATAATTTATAGCATACATACTTAGATTATAGAAATTAGACTCAAGTAAACATGGTGGGAAATAGTAATATAAGGATCAATACAGTTGAGAAAAAATCATAATAATTAGACATTAGCACCCACATTAGGACACTAGCAACACATGACACTACTATCTAGGCTATGGTGCTACTATCTACTAGCCTTAACTTTAGAAAAATATATATTGGATAAAAAAGTATAAGAGGTATAGTCGAGGTTTGCATAGGTTCAATTTTAGATTTACCAATTTTACTTGGTTTGGCTTAAATTCATATCAGTTTGCTCAGATTAAGGCTATGATCCATGGCATAACCATTCTTATTTATAGTTTATATACTTAGATATAAATTATCTCAAGTCAGTCCAAAATCCATATGCTCAAATATTAGATTTGGAGGCATGCGCATGGCACATTATTTTTGTATGCTCACTTACACTCTAGTTGATCAAATCAAATGACAAATTCCATGTCATTATCTACATTGTATACATCAAACATCATATTCTAGGTTACACAATAGCTTAATGCCTTATTCCATCTATAGTGTTTGGAATTTTTTAGTGGCTTGGAGTCACCTAATATAGTTGAGTGGCTATAAAGCTGACATTTGTAGTTATTTATCTCCAGTTAGACATTTTTAGTTACATCACACAATTTCAATTTCATATATATATACTACACATGGGTAAGAAATGATGGAGTCATAGTCTACTTAATTTCTTGAGCCACCTATATGAGGAACCCTCCATCATTCTAGTCTAAGTTATTAACCAATTAATCAGTATATACACACATATATAGGTTGTCACTAGGTTTATGAATTAGTTTTTGTACCTAATGAGGTGTATTTGTTCATTTCCTCTCTCTTATCCCTTTACTTATTTTTACTCAATTTTACTTCTTTACTAAGTTTTTTCTTTACTTTTAATGTCTCTTAAGCAAGGAGTGGTCTACGCACATTTCATTTTTAGGACAAACAATGGAACATGCTTCACATAATCAATTCTATACTCATGAGATTCACCTCTTAGGTAAGTCTAGGTATACTTCTTTTCCCTTTATCCTAGTCATTTTTTTTCTATATTTATAGAATAAATGGGGGAAAATGTAAGCACTTAAAATTGACACTTGAGTGCTGGTAGTGTTACTTGAGACCACCTATCCCTAGCTTTAACCTAGATTTATCTTAGATCCTATTTTCACACTTATCCAATCTTTGAGTTGGCCACAAGCATCTTTATTCATCCCTAAAGTAGTCTCAGACCCTTATTCTTTCATTTTGGCCCTTTGTGCTGAGGGTTATGGCACTTGGACACTATCTCCATAATAGGGACAATAGCACCACATGGTTCTAGTGTCCCAATATTGGTGCTAATGTCCATTCCCTCTATTTTTCACAAATGGATGTCTTTTAAAATCTTAGACCTCCTAGGGTTAGTCTAGATAAATTTTAACACCCACACAAGCACTATAATAGTATATACACATGACTTTTAGCCATATAACCACTAGATAGAAATTATATGTAAATTACATATGTAAACTTAGAACAAGTTGTGCACAGTTAAGGTTATCAATCCCTAATTTTTCCTTACTTCTTCATAATACCATCTAGAACATTCCTAAGATTAGATTACTTATATTTCAAAGCTCAATCACATTCAAATCACTTAAGTAAAATCTCATACTAGCTTAAATTGAACTTGCACCAATACTTAGGTGGGGAGAACTACATTAGGCTTGATCTTTCTTTAGAATATTGACATGTGGGAAACTCTCATCATAGTAGGGTGTTAATAATGTCCATCATAACCCATTAACAAACACACTTTTTAGCTTGTATCAACCAGATATCCTAGCAACATGGAGGATTAGGGTTTTCTCATAAAATTAGTCAAAATAAGCCATCAATAGGCTTTTATAACTCATGTACATAGCAACAGGCCTTATATATCTAAGCATAGATACACCAAAAAGTTTAAAACAATCCTATATAGAGGACACACCACCAAAACAAAGACACTAATGCCATATGGTGCTACTATCCAATTAGGATGTTACTATCCAAGAGGGTTTTTGACACCTAGATCCTATTTATGCCATCAAACTAGTCTTTGCCTCTATTTTATCCTTAGATCATTCATCTCGGTTATTTTCTATCTAAATTTTTATTTTCATTATTTATTACTTTTTATAATGGTCAAATTTAGTTAATTCTATAACAAATAAATGGTTGTATTTATTGCATAATTATCCCTTAATTTACTATTCTTAGCTCTTTAACAACATAATATTTGCATTAATATAAGTCCCAAAAGGTTAAAACACATTTCTAGTTGATACATTGCATTATATCAAACCTAGTTGATGTATTTTATTCACATATAAATAGTTATATCAGCATTGGCTTAAGTAGTTGTAACACACAACATAAAACTATATCAATGATGGTTGATAAAATCTATAATAAATAATATGGCATCAAGTAGTAAATTAAAATTTTAACTATTTTTTTAAAATAAATATTAGGTAGATGTGTTAAAAGGTTTTAACTAATTTTTAGGCTCTCAAAGATACTTGTTTGCTCATTGGATAGTGTTGGCCCAATATTATAAATTACTAAATATAGAGAAAGTATTATTTCTATATCCCACTAAACCTAGTTTCAAGGGTAAGCTAAGAGTAACTTCTTGATGCTAACCAATAACTCATGCATAATAAAATCATACGAATGACTGACTTCCTAAGGTTTAATAAAATAAATAAATTTTAAGTTTTTACTAAATACCACATGATACATCAAAACTAAAGTATATGTTTATCTATGTATTATGGCTATGATTATTTGGGTAATCCCTTCACACCATGATATTTGTAAACAATAGACAAGGATTGTAAATATAGCATCATGTGTCCCTTCACAATAGTAGTTAAGTAGTTTTAAAAATGTTGAAACATAGTTTCTATGGAAAGGCAAATAAAGAGAAAATGAAAGGCAAAAATTAATGTCAAAAATTAATCTACAACTTTAATAAATATAAATAAATAGGCAATTAACTATGAAATGAGTGTTTGATTAATTACTAAAAAGGAAAGTTAATTTATCTTACTTACGTGAAAAATAAATACACAATACTATATCAGTGTAGGTTGATGTAGTTTGGTCAAATAATATGAATAGTGTAAACTAGATCGAACAGGGTCAATACAATTTATTGATAGCAAATGCAAACACAAAACTATATTGACAAGTATTGATATAGTTTTACAAGGAATAAAATGAATTTATAACTATATCAACCTATGTTGATATGGTTGTATATAATGTATTTTAATAAAATGTAAAATTTGTTTAGTAAAATTAATAGAAAAATATCATATTGGGTTGATATAGTGTTACCTAGAATATAGAATAAGATCAACCTTGGCCAATCTAGTTTATTGGCTCAAAAATGATGTAGATACGAGTGTGAAAACTATACCATCTTGCATTAGAGTAGCATGTTGAAAAAACACATAATCAAGATTGTTTCAACCTACATCAATGTAGTTTACTAGAAAACACACTATAATTAAACTTTATTGGCGTAGGTTGATGTAGTTTGTATAATATATAAAAAATAAATGAAAAAAATAAAACTAAATCACATATGGCTAATATAATTGGTTGTTTGAAAAATACATAAAATTAAACTAGAACAACCTACATTGATATAACTTATTAAGAAAATGCAAAGCACCAGAATGTTATTAGCTTGTGTTGGTGTATTTTTTCCTAAAAATAAATATAAGTTAGAGTGGAATGACCTACATCAATGTATCCTATTAAAAATTAAAAATAAATAAAATTGTATCAACTTGTGATGATATAGTTTTCAAGAAGAAAAATCAATGGTTAGTTCGCATTGGTTTCACCATAATGTATGTAATGAATTAAGATAGAACCACAACTTATCCTACCTAATATATATGAGCTCAGAGAAGGTAAATTGTCTAAAACCTATTGGATACTTAGTTATATTGGGTCATGACCAATTATATTTGTTAAATCTAGGTATAAGATCACTTATCACACAACATATATGGAGAAGGTTCTAAACCCTGTTGGTAATAAATATAATGTAATAACACTAATTATATCTCTAATAATATAATTAATCTAATATAGTGTTACTAAATATTACAACACAAATAAGGGACAAGGTTAAAATAAAAATAAAATGGATAAGGAACCATTATAGGCAAATGAAATCCTAGGTTACTATTATCATCAAAAGTTGCACCAATTGAGGAGGTTGTTCAATCCTCCTCACTTAAGTGATAGCATTAAGACACCTCTAATTTTTAGGTGGCCTAATTAATGAGGTGAATCTTTAGATAGGGCTATTTCCCTCAATTATATCACCTTGAAATTTCTACTAGACCTATTACTTGCTGGGAAAAGGGAGAGGGAACTAAAAGTACACTAAACTAGGGAGGCAATACACCAAACTAACACCATCCACTTTAACATGTTGTACTAAGAACATGAATTAGGCCTGAATATGATCAAATTACTCAAAAATGACCTTCAATCATGAGTATTTCAACAAGGAGGTAATATATAATGGGTTGAATATAAGGTTTAATCAAGAGGCCTAAGGAAACAACTAATCATCAAAATCCACTTCTAAACTATATAAGGCTATAAAAACTCACCATGTGACTTATAAGAAGACAATAAATTTATAAAGAGGTAAGATAGGACAAATGAGAGAGTGAAGGCACTAATACTAGCATTCATCAACAATCACATAAGTGCACTAATTACAAGAATTTGATAAAGTAATAAATAACTTTATTCAACATTCAAAGGCATACTAAAAGTGTTTAATTGAGCATGTATTATCCATACTCAGCCAAATAATTCATAACAATCCATTTAAGGTAGCAGGATAAATGAAGGGGAGAGAGAGGGAAGAGACATAGTAGTTACATATGACAAGTGTCATCTCATGAGGAATAAGTTACAAGCAAGAATATCTCTAAGTAGTCAATTATGAAGATTTTCATCTACATGTGTATGCTTGATCTGATATTTTCTCTCATCAAGGGTGTTATGGAATGACTCTTCACCTTCTAGGGTGACTCATCAACCTTATCCATGAAAATACCCATTCTTGGTATAAAAGGAGTTACTAGTCTTTGTCTTGACATGTGGCACTCTAGAAAATTCTTCTTAAAGTTTTCCAACACCATCCTAAGCTAATTCAATGTATCTCTCAATTTTTTGAGGCTGAGGATCAAGAATCAAGTGTCTTCAAACTGATAAGAACTTGTAATTTTATTGAAAAACATATTTGATTCAAATGAAGTCCATAAATCAAGTCTCTCTTTCTATCTTATACCTAGTCCTTTGCTTGAGGACTATCATCACAACTTGAACACCTCTCAATCACCTTATATGTGATCATTCCATATCTATTGATGTTAAAAACCATCTCTAATATTGAGGTATAAGTGCATTAGGTCTACTAAAATATCTTGATGGCATATTTATCTAACAATAGGTGTCTTAAACCCTTCAAATGATGTTATAGTCATTGTAGACCTCCTTAATAAGTATCTATAAGCATCTTCCCCTACGTTATCTAGGTAATAAATGATTCTAATGGACTCTATTAGTCTTTACTCAATCAAATTCTATGAATAGTCCTCAAAAACTACCTTTTTAAGCCTGCATCAATCATCTTTAACACAAATTTCTTACAACAATACCTCATACACGTAAAAATAGTGATTCATTAAGTTGTCTAAAGGTGTTTAGAGGGTTTTTAAATATTTTTTATGCCACATAAATCCATTTGAGTCACTTGGAAGGCCAATATTCTCCATCGAGTCTCTTTCAAGGTTTAAGTAAGGTTTAAAGCACTTGGAGTCTTAACTATGTTTCATAAACATGTGGGACTCAATGTCTAAACCATCATTATGAATTTCATGAAAATAACCCCTCCCACCTTCCCTAATGATCTCAGGATCCCATGCACCTTCTCATGCACATTATCATGTGAACAAACTAGGTTCTTAGGTAGAATAGGCCTATTTAAGAGCTTGAGAAGGTTGATTTTCATGATAAGGTTTAAAAGTGCTTAGTTTTGGATTTAAATCTCTCCTTGGGGTCTATGAAATCTTATATGAGGTGTTTCAATGGTTCTTTACCCCAACCTACCCTTTAAACCCACTGTATAGGCTCATGGTTGGGATTTAAGAATAATTTGGTGTTAGAGACCCTACTAGTCATTATTTGCCTTTTCTTCCTCTTACATGGAGTTACAACCTATCAATATCCTATTTCAATGTCTTACCCACTTCTTCGAAGTATTAATTCTTCAAAATCACCTTAAAACCAAAAAATTGTCTTCATTTTTCTACATACATGCTTGTGTGTGATCATTTATGCATTCTAGGCCTAAATAGGCTTACTAACTCTTTTCTTACCTTAGTCACATTGAAAACCCTATGAAGATCATGATATCATTTATAATTTAAGTGCATATTTTCTCTTTCACTTTCCTCTACCTCAAGGTTTCAAATTAATACTCACATTTTCTTCAATCTTCTTAAACATGTCTGTAGGTGGTATTTTAGGGTCTTAACTACAAGTTTGAGGTAGACCTTTATTTATTGGATCTTTGTCATTTTGATGGTATTTAAAAGGTGTTATATATTTTTTTCATGTTCTTTCTAACTCTACATACTTATTTACCCTTTTTTGGACATCACCATATGGCATTTCCCTCTTAACTACTTATAACTAGCCTTTAGGTGGTTATTAGGCTTCCTTGGTTGTAGGTCACCAATATTAGTTTTTAAACTAATTTATCCTCAAATATTGTTTTTTATTGACGCATAATTATATTCATAACCATCCTATACCTATTCACAATTTTAATGATCAAATTGAATAAACTGAGATAGACCTTATGGCATACTTGTAGGATTGGCTTCAAGATAAAATGCATCTTGCTTATTGAGAGTTTGAGGCTAATGGAGGTCTGTTTCATCTTTGAATAATGAAAAAAAGTCTAAAAACTAATTAAGAGGTTTATATCACATATTTAATACACTAACTAATTCAACATTAAGTGGAATTACTTCTTGGAATATCAGAATTGGAGAACTAATTCTTTCTTGCACATTAACTTGCTTACCAAAGTTGCCTTCCTCTATTTTTTTAAACCTATACTCTCCTTGTAGAAGATTTAAACCTAATTATATTAACTCAAAAAATTATTTAAACTTCCTTTCATTATCTTGAAATTCAATTAGGCCCTCTTGTGTTTCATCAAAATCCTCTTTGCAGTAAGGGAGAGTCTCATCAACTTGAAGGAAACAAGGAAGTTCAAAGCATAAGTTTGCCTTTTCTTGTGGGATATCAACTCCTCAATTAGATAAATAAGATAATTTTTTGACCCTTCCAAGATAACCATGACCTAAATATTACCAAATTAGTCAAATAATAAAAACTAGTAAGTGAATCACAATATTTTTAAGGCAATTTGGAGAGTTTAAGTTATTTTTTACAAGATTAAGGTATTTTATTACTTTAGTCTTATTATACATTCCAATTTTAAGATGACACTTACTTTAAAATGTCAAATTTGAAGGTTTAATTTTTAGATAAAGGTATTTTTTAAGTCATATAACATCAAATTATGACATCATACTTGTATATGTCCCTACACATCCTCCAAGTGTGTTAAATAACTATTTTTTCAACATTGGAGTCCTATTTGTAACTACAATTTAGCATTTCCAATGTCAAAATGAGTATTTTTTAATATAAATACATGATAAGATAATTTTTAAACATTTTTTAACTCTCTTACACATCTTTACAAGTCAAGGTAAGATTAGAAGTCAGTTAGTTCACCATCTCCAACAATTCTAAAGGGTAGAATAGTCAGTTTCTTGAATAAAACAAAGTTTTGGAGGTATTTTGTATAAGGTTTCCATTTATTTAAATCATATAAATTATTAAAATGGTACATATGGTCTTATTATATCCAAAAATAGCATACAAAAAGTGGAGCTATAGATCCAAACAATGCAAAAACACCCACTTCATTTTTTCCTTGGTCTTCTTCACAACTCAAGACAATTAACTTGTTTTCACTTAGTACTCTAAGAAGAGATAATTTTTTTTTCTAATTTATTATACATAATATGGGACCCTAATTAAAATTCACTTTTTGGCATTTTTTATTTGGTTAGGCTTCTGAAGTTTATGAATAATTGTTAAGAAGTCAAGGTGCAGAAAAGAGACTCAAAACCCCATCCGGGTTAATTTTCTCCAAATTTAGGTTATAAATTTGAATGAATGTATTAGTATTATTTTTATTGTATATTAAACACTATTATACCCATTATATATTATTTTATCTTAGGTATCCTAATCTTCATAATTGGTACAGGCTCAAATTGTCTTGATTTGATAGTTTGAGCATGACAGTCCTGTTTACAAAGAAGTTGTGAGTTATCTTGTTACATTTAATGCTTTAAATGAGTTATTTTTAAGTGTATTAAATTTTATAAATAACGCTCAACCATAAAAATACATCAAGGATAATGGATGACCTTGTATGCATAGGTTGGGTTGTTGGAACTAGCTGCCATGGTGGAGATATCCTTGCCAAATATGAATGTGTTTTCATTTTTTATGATATTAAATGGAATAAAAACATTAAAATAAAATTTAATATAATTCCCAGTAAGTATCCATGTGGAAAAATTATATGATAGAATCCAAAAATCTCTTTTCAAGCCAAGCCCAAATGAAGATTTTGAACCTATAAGTCTGTAGACTTATAGGTCACTATTGGCATCAAATGTTTATTTATGGGGAGTGATATGAAATTTTTTAATCCATAATAAATGTAATATTTCCTCATAAAATATCAAAAATTATTTAAACCTGAAGGCTTATACCCTTAACTTAATTTGCCTCTTAATGGACTATGTACCTTTAAAGAAGACTGTGTAAACTAGGAAGGACTATGAAAGGTCTTAAGAGAAAATTAAAGGTGATTTTATCCCATATAATTATGTAAATGGTCTTTAAAAAAATTTAAATTTACTCAAAATCCCACCATTGGTCAAGTTAAGCTCGAGATGGACCAAATAGGAAAAAAGGGAAGGTTTTGGCCTAATAGCTACCTGCATGCCTATTAGCAAGCAGTAAGAGCAAAAGAACACAAGTTGTTGATGAGATGTTTGAATAACCAAAGATATTATCAGTCAAAATTAAATTTTATTAAATTTACCATTAATAAAAATTCATATTAATAATAGTTTATTAGCCCTAATAATTCAATTTGGCCATATACAGTTAAAAGGCCCAAATGACCAACTACAACCTATAATAGATAATATGGTAAAAATGTCATATGTATGATCTATAGAGGCATAAAATGCCATAAAAAAATAGTTAAATTTATTAAAAAAAAAACTTTAAAACTAAATAATCCATTAAAATAAGGTCTATTCTTAGACCTTAGTCATCACTCCTAGCCCCAAATGAGGACTTACAACCCTATATAGAAAAGTGGAAAAAGAGACACTTGGGATGTAAGATGAAGTGTTATAAGGATTTTAAAATGTTAGAGAGATGGAATTTAAATACTCCATCCTCACCACATTCATTATAGATTCTAACACTAGCTCAAGAGAACCATTCATAATGCAAACCTAGTGAACAAAGTCTAAACATAGACCTACATCATGTTTAGATGACTTGAAAGAGAGGTGTGTTTGGGGTTATTTGAATCCATGAAGTGGAAGAAAGTCATATATATATATATATATATATATATATATATATATATATATATATATATATATATATATATATAATTTAAATATGTTGATATAATATTCATAATTTTTTCAACGTGAATGGAGGCAATTATAAGGGTCAAGAATCCTGGTTAGGCCTAGAAGGCCTAAATGAGCACCTACATGCCTAAGTGTGAAAAAATTAAGTTCAATTTTTTTTAAATATATTTAAATATTTGGAAAGTATAAAAATTTGAATGATATATGGTCATATATATGTATGAATTTTGAGCTCAATATAGTGGATAGAAGATGTTAAATGAAGATTGTTAGGATCACATCAAGGAGGCTACCCACAAACCCTCACAAAGGATAAAGTTAAATTCTCATGGTTTAGAGAGTTAATGTTCTTAAAGAGACCAATTTAATATGTCAATATCAGTCATACAAACCTCAAAAAGGTTATTGAAACTCAAATCACTCATTTTCATAACCTATCCTATCAAGTTAAACTCCTTAGGCTCTATTACAAGCCTGTTTTGTCCAAGAAGCCTAATTTATTTATGTGAGAACTTGGAGGAGAAGTTATATGGGTAAAAATGAGTGTCAAATATTTTTTTAATCGTCAAATAATAAAAATTAGTGGCATTGTTTCAGGGATTAGGGCCCTTACCTTTATAAATCATTGTTAAGATGATAACCCTACTTAAATCCTATAAAAGATCTGATGAAGAATATTAGCCTTTAAAGTTACCCAAATGTATTTATATGGCATAAAAACTATTTTAAAAACATATAAACACCTATATACACCTTAATGAGTCACTATTTTATCACATGCGAGGTGTTTTTGTATGGAATTTAGCCTAGAAATGACTATTACAGGCCTAAAAATGCAATTTTTGAGGTGTTTTCATGGAATTTGATTTAGTGAGACCTATTAGAGTTATTTAAAACCACTTATTACATGTATAAGGTATGGGAGGATAATTATAAATTCTCTTGAAGAAGGTCTACATTGATTGCAACATGATTTAGAGGGTTCAAGACACCTAGTGTTGAGTAACATGTTATTAAGAGTGAAATTACCTAAGTCTTAATGCATAGGTACTTCAATATTTAATATGGTTTTGATCTTAAATAAGGGTGAAATTACTCATTACAAGGTACTTGAGAGGTATTAAATATATTATATAATTCCTCATGCAAGAACTAGGCCTAAGATGGAAAGACAAACTTATTATGGTCTTTTCTTGAATCAAGCAAGCTTTTAAATAAAATTGTGGGTTATTATTAGTTTGAAGACAATTTTTTCATGATCCTCAGCCTCAAAAATTTGAGATATACATTTAATTGGCCTATGATGGTATTGGAGGACTCTAAAAGCCAATACCAAGGGTGAAACATGGCAAGACAAAGCTTATATCTCCTCTAATCTAAGAATGGATAATTTAAATGAAGAGTGATGAGTCATCTGAGGAGTTGAAGAGTCCTTTCTATCCTATTTTATATAATATCATGATCACATCAAGGTGACACATGTTGATGAGATTCTTCATAACTACCTACTTGTAGGTTTTCTTGTTTATAACTTGTTCTTCATGAGACGACACTTGTCATATGCATCCCCTATGCCTCCTTTCTCTCTCCTTCATTTCTCCTATATATGCTACCTTGAATGGCTTGTTATGGATCTTTCAACTGATCATGGTGAATCTATGATCAACTAAACACTTTAACTATGCCCTTTAATGTTGAAAAAAATTATTTCTTACCTTATTAAATGCTTGCAATTAGTGTACTTGTGTGATTGTTGATGAATGCTAGTATTAGTGCCTTCACTATCTCTCATTTGTCCTCCCCTACCTATTTTAAGATGTTTTGTATTTTTTTGGGTCACATGGTGATTTTGGATAGTTTTGTGTTGTGGAGCCTATTTCTAAATTATAATTTATTTCAAATACTATACATTTAAATTGTACTATACACTCTTTATGTATTCATTGAGGTTTGGGGCTAGGTCGAGCCTCAAGTAAGGGTTTTAGGGTGGCAAACCTTAAAAATCAAGGGTTCAAGGGTGATATCCCTTAATCAGAGGTTTTTGGGTGATATCCCTTGACAAAATGGGGGTTCAGGGGTGATAGCTCCCAAAAACATTTTTGGATCCCCTTAATGGGGAACCATTTTTAGGTTGATTTTATCCATGGTTTTGGTACCCATTGTTTTGTAAAACTATTATGTTGATGTATTATGTATAAATAGATATTAAATAGGTAATACATCATAATAATATGGGTTTGAGAAGGAATAGTAGAGTGTGTGCATTTAGGTGTGAATTTAGGAAGGTTTGTTGAGTGCAGCTCCAAACAATATTTTATGCATTCTAATTAGGAGAAGACTGATTTAAGAGTGGATTATACTCTTGTGTCTTGTAATAAAATCTAAGAAATTATTTCTTAGTGGATGTAACCCACATTGGGTGAACCACATTAAATCTAGTCTTCTTGTTGTCTATATTTATTTTTATTCTTTATACATCTCTATTCATATCTCTTATTATTGTGATTCTATTAAATTATTTTTGCATTAATTTTTGATTTATTCCTAATAGATAGCCTTGCATAGTTTAGAAGTGGATTTCAATCATTAGTGTCTTCCTTGTACCTCTTGATTAGTAATTATATTCAACACATTATCTATGACTTCCATGTTGAAATACTCATGATTGAAGGTCCTTTTTGAGTAATGTGATCAGATTCAGACCTATTTCATTTCTTAGTGCATTATAGTCAAGTGTAGGGTCTTAATTTGGTGCATTGACTCCCTAATTTATTTTACTTTTAGTTCTATCCCCCTTTTCCTAGAAAGTAATAGTTCTAGTATTAGTTGTAGGGTGATAACATCAAGATAGTTAGCCCTAACTAGAGATTCACATCCCTAAATAGGCCACTCAAAACATAGAGGTGTCTACATGATATCATTTAAATGAGGAGTCTTGAATAACCTCCTCAAGGGTACAACTTTTGATGATAATAATTACCTAGGATAGAAAATGGAAAATTTTAATAACCCTATAACCATACTAAGCTTAACTATAGAGGATATTCAAATAAGGAGTTATACATTCAAAAATATTAATTATGAAATATCTATCTATCAGATGAAACATCTAAGATTATAAATACTTATCTTGGATAAAACATGTTGAGCCTCAATCTCCTTCTTAGTCAATGGTTCTTTGCAAGATATTATTTTGGTTTTAAGTATCACAATGGTTTAAATTAGATCTATGTTAAATGAATTCTTTGATCTGCATATAAGACTCTATAAGACAAGTTATTTCCCTCCAAGACAAGATCTAAGAAATGGCTTATCCAAATGAGGACTAAAACATAATTGTAGATAATAATAGAGTGAAAATGAATGTTCCTCTCTATTGGATTTAAATGAGACTTTTATTTATAATGACGGATGATCCTAAACCCTTCCTAAAATTTTATCTAAAAATATCAACCCATCTTGACATAGTTTAAAAGTTATTATTTACCTTCAAACTAGGTTAGCCTATATTGACCTAGTTACAAGGTGTGCATCATTACCTTTGGACTACATTGACCTAGGCTAGCCTAGTTTAAATTTTGGCATGAATAATAATATACTACATCAACCTAGGTTAATATAGTTAGAAAAAATAGGTCTTGGCCTAGTTAAGGGGTATTATGAGGAAGATTATTTAGGGGATTAAGTCTAGGGTAAATGTAATGGATATAGGTATGATAAATAAACAATAATGTCTCCCACAAAGAACCATCAATTTTCACACTTGTTTCTTAGTGTACCTTTGAGGTATAAATCAAAGAGATTGAAACTCAATAGGTTGTTACAAGAAAGAAAGAATCAAACTATGATAAAGTTTAAAAATATTGTGTTTACAAGAACTATGTATGGCTTGATTTCATCCTTAGAGTATATGGATACATATATAGCAATCAGTTATAAAATGGGGTAATTTAGGTCATATCAACTCATTACACACCCCCTTTGTTTTTTTAGCTTTAAAGCTATCAAAATTACCCTTGGGGTTTTTAAGATTAAAAAAAGGAAAACCATAATTTTAGGAAATATCAGAATTACAATATCTCAACCTGCTTAGCAAACTTAGGTGCAGAAGGTGGAGAAGTCACATTTTTGTCATAGTCAACATGGATAATTTTTTAGTCAATGGACATGAATAGCCTATATTGTTTTCAAGGGAACACAGACCTATCTAAAATCATATTCAAATTCTAATCCTAATTTTGAGCTATCACAATCCTATCCTTTTTTTCTCATTATTGTACATTATATACAATCAACCAAAAACCATAAAATGCTAAATATCTTCTTATTGGTTATACTTACTATTTTTAGCATATTCCACTTATAAATTTTAATTTTCATTTCATTTAATTCTAATTTACATTTATTTTTTAATCTCAAATGTCATATATTTCAATCTAAATAGATCTATTAAGTTTTATACTTATTTACACAAACATTGATTATTGAATCCAACATAAGCTAAAATATTATGAATAGGTACTAAAGTAATTTTTAAATTAACTATATATTCATAGCATATGCCCCCAAAATTTATACTAATGTAAAAATATATGTCATGTAACTGAACTTGTTTAATATCTAAACTACTCTAAATCTCTAGAATTTGTACTCTAATTATAAAATATGATTTTTTGTTCATAGAGGTTTATGACTCTATGACAAACCCATTGTAATGCCCCCTTTTTGAGATGAGATATGTATCATGTAAGTTACTCATTTAAAAATAAAAATTAATTGTATCATGTCATGTAAAAATATAACATCATGTATAATTATGTGAACATGTGGAGAGTATGTCATATAGTAATGTATATATCAAAAGGCACATAAGTATCATGTCTCAATAGATGTATCAATGAAACATACAATATTGACCTTCACTAAAAAATATTATTAAATAAAATTACATAGTAATAGTACATTATGGATAATGGCACCACTCAATCTCACTAAGCTCAAAAAGCTCAAGAGTGAGTGTCACACATAATGCCAAGGGATATATGTAAGGGACATTAAGGTGTCACAAACAAGGGACATAAATATTCTAGATCAAACAAGGC
>JARHVA010006512.1:160000-170000 GCA_037957365.1 Torreya grandis | reverse complement strand
ACCTTAGGTGTGCTTATGTAGGATAGAAACTTAAAAAAGGTCTATAAAGTGTAATGGGCTAAGTTGGCCTCAAAAAACCTCATTAATGAATAATCATCACCTACATAACTCATACTCCACAGAGGGAAATCACTCCACACATACTTCTCCCACATAGTTTGATTGTGCCTGTACACATCACTATATGAATGCTACTAATTATTTGTCTTTGATATTCTATGATGCTTATTTTAATTTATATTTAGTATGCTTCAGACTTGGATATGGGTTTCTCATGGTGATTGATTTATAAATTGGGATAAATGAGGTTGTTTTTCTTAAAGTGTAGTACTATATATATGTGCATCAAATAAATTCCAAGTCCCCTATCAAGTGAGGCCTTGATTTATATATATGAGTCTGATTGGATAATTTCTCATTCCATTGAAATTCTAGGTAAATGGGTCAACCCTAAGGAAATATTTGATTTTAAAAAGTATATATTGTTGAGAGAGGGTCACTATCATTAATCACAAGTTAGTATCACCACCCAGTCTTATATTAGTGACTTGTGCATAGGAGGACTAAACTAAGAATTTATACATGTTTGTATAAAATAGTATATAGGTTTAAATATATAGTGAGGTTATTTTATGTGTATAGTAATAAAACTGAAGGTTCTGACCCATTTTAAGGCACTAGGATAGGGTTAGATGGAGAGTTAAGACCATATATATGCATGTAATTCATTCATAGTAAATGTATATCAAGTTTGTCATTGTTAAGTACTTAATATTATATTTTATTATCTATAGTATTATACTATTAAATCATAAAATATAATCTTAAATAAGTTCATCATGACCATGTTGTAAGTTTGAATATGTTCCAATGTGAATTTAGTAGTCTTATTCATATTAATGTTGGATAAGAAAACATTTTTTAACTTTTTAAAGGTAAAGACCACTATGAAGATTATATAACCAATCTAAGGCCTCTCCTTCTAAACTAATGTGGAAATATTTAAATAATATTCTTTCATTACTTGAGAATTTACCAAAATAATTTACATACTTAGTCAAGTGACTACTAGGATCTACATGGCCATCAATCAATTAGAACTAAGGAATCAAAAATACTTTTGGATAATTGTAATTAAGTATGATTATTATAATAGGTTATCCTAAGATGAAATTATTGTGTGTTATAACATAAATATTCTAGATTTTAAATTGAGATAAATAACTTGTTATTGAAACTCACCTATGGCATTCATCATGGAGATGATATGGTTAGTAGGGATAGTAGTGGTTTTGAAAGAGTCATACATGGTTTTAACTCACAATATATCCTAAATATGGGTATAATAAATTCATCACAAACATTTTTATCATTGTATAATTTATAATTTCTTTCTATGGAAGCATCATTACATCGTTTGGAATCACACTCTAAGAAAACATCATTGGATAACTTAGAATTATCATCACATTTTTGTTCTATAAATGGAATAACATTTTTTTCAATATAAGTCTCATGTAAAGGATAAGAAATAACATCACATTTCATTTTGAGTGAATAATTTATACCATCAAATTTAATTTCAAGGGAAGAGAGGAATGTCACATTCCATTTCAAGAGAATAAAAAGAATCATCACATTATTTTACATTAACAACATCATATTTCATTTCAAGAGAGGAAGAAATAGAACTATGTTTCACTTATACATAAATATTAAATTAAATTATAGCTAAGAAAAAGGAATATTATGATTTTCTATATCACTAAAAGTATCATTATATTTATAAATATCATTGCAAGGCAAACCATCATAAACATCCATATGTGTATCATTTATACATGGCTCTATTGTAACTTATTTCTTAAGTGAAAGGATAAAAACATCAATAAGTGCATTATGAAATTTAATTTTACTTTTTGTATTAAATAAAATTAAAATTTAATGCTAAAAAATGCACTTGTGATAATCCTCTATGCACACTTAACCTCTGCTCAATTTCACAGTTCTAAATCACTATTCCTTTACTTCTATGTAGATGGCCCTATATCCTTAGATGATTTTGATATTAAATATTCCTATTCCTCATTTTAATCAGCATGGACTCACTATTTTCCTAATTAAAATTACTAATTTGGTTGTCTCTACTCCTCAAACATAGTCACTCCTTTAGGATTATCCCATTCATTGGTTGTGATTGAAGTTATATACATCCGAATTAACTTACTCTATTATCTACTACTAATTATCATTACTAATTTCTAGATAATATCACATACATATCAATACTAACATCACCCTTTCATTTTCTAAATTTTTTACCAACTTTACATCATATCACATTTCAATTAATTTTCTTATTAACATCCCATTTATCACTAATCCCCACTTACATAATATTTTCAGATTTAAAATTTATACCCCAACTACCACCAACTACCTCCACTATATCTCCTATAAATCCTCTCCCTAATAACCATCTAACCTTTATTAATCATCCTTAATGGACCCTATAATTATTTTAATTACCTATATCCCTTCACTAATTATTATTTATTGTTCTATAGGAATTTTAAGTTCTTAGAAATTTCCTACATCCTTAGATCTTCTTTCATCATGATGAAATCATAGCAATTTATATTCTCCACCACCTTATATATAATCCTACACACCCCATGAAAAAAAATAACTAATTAATGATACCAACTTGCCTCACAAGCATCCTTCATCATCATTGCTACAAATATTTAATCCATAGTTAAGCAATACAACATTCAAGAGCAATCAAGCAGCATTCAACTAGTCATTTGGGCTCATCAAATTTTATCAAGGAGGTATATTGAACTATAATTTGAGGTATAATTATTTGTATTTCAATGTGATTTTTTTGTTAATTAGGCTTATTTTCCAAATTAGAGGTTTTGTTATAGATTGGAGTAGTCTATGTGGTTTTGGATTAACCTCCATTATTACTTAAATTATTATTTCTTATTCCAATTTATAGCATTGCATTTTGGAAACCACAGTCAAATAGATCCTCCCTTAATTTATGATTTTGAGGTTTGGTGTGATTCGACAAGATTTTAAGACCCTTTAAATGAAGGATTGGTAGCCAAAACTTCCAAACTTTTGTGATTTTTAATTCTATAATTTAGCATGACTTCACTTTTTGCTTATTCGAATGTACTTCTAGTAAACGTGATTTAGCTTTAAACAATTATGACTTTACTCTAGACCACAAAACATGACTATTATAGTTTGGATAACCATTTATCCTATATAATTTCCCCTCATGAATTTGAATTTTATGACTTGTAATTTTATTTTTATGATTTGTAATTTTGATAAAACTTCTATGATTTTGTGAATAGTTGTTTTCTCTTTTGGATAGGTACAAACTTGCATCTATAAAAGCACAACATCACATTAGATAGGCATAGATTCACTTAGTTTATATGTTATTTATATGTTATGTTTATTTAATTCTAACATTAAATAATTATGTTGATTTTTTGATATTCTAGCTAACATTAAATAGCTAAATTAATCCATTTATCTTTTGGTTAGATTCTTTATGCTTAAATATGATATTTCTAAGCTAAATTGAATATTTTATCTTTAAATTATTTTATTTATTATATTTTCTCAAAATCACATTTCTCAAAACTCAACTTCATTAACCATATTAACAATTTTTTCATCATTTGTGTGATTTCATTTTCTTTGGTTTTATTTGCATAGGTATGAACTCACTTTTTATGAAACATGACATTGATAATTGAAATGTGACTTCATGAAAATTAGATGTGGGATTGGTTAGGTATAAATTTATTTTTTATATTTTCTATCTATTTCAAACCCATGTCTCTTTATTTGTAATTTTGTTATCACAATTGTGATTTTAACTCTCTGATATGTGATTTCATGTTATGTATGTGTTTTTGATAATTTGGTTTTTTTTTAAATTTCAAACTATGTAGTTTTGATTTTCATCTATGTGAAAATGATATTAAATCTTATATATGTGTCTTTGATTTTTGACTATGATTTTTAAAAGTTTACACTTGAAGATCCAAACTAAATTACCAACCATTTGGCTTACAAGACTTGCTTATCCAAGAATTGGCATATAAAACCTCCTTTAAAACATTTCTTATTACATTTTTAAGAACATGACTTAGTTAAAATTACTTGAGTGTGTGTAAGTTTTAGTTAGTCTAGATTAATCTATGGCTTTATTAATTTTCTTGAGGCTAAGGTTGCATATGTTCTCCCCTTGCACCCATAAGGAAATATTATGGATCAAAAATAGTTAATAAACCTCCCTGTTTTATTTTCTAGGGGAAATGTAATGTGGATTTGATCACCACACACTTGTCATAGTCTTCGGGGGATTATGATGTAGATTTTATTACCACACATAGGACCATGCTCCATATTATGATAGAGTATAAATATCAAGGATAATTATCATAAAGCTAATTATATTTCCCCATACATGATTCTATGAAGTGAAGAGGTGACAATCCAATACTCAGGCATCATACATCATCTTATAAAAACATGGGCCCCACATATCACAAGGTGTTTAATTAAACTTATTGGCCATAAATAGTATCTAGTATAGGGTAAACAACACCCCTAAAGATCACTCACCATGTATTAATTTTGAGAGAGGGTTGGGATACCAATCTAGTGACTTCTCATCACAAGTCATTTGGTGGGCTAGTTATTGAGTTGTACACATATCAATCACTAGTTTAGGTTTATGGATTTTATGATCTTATTTATGTGTTTTCAAGTCCCATACAATTTGTGAAACATATAACCTAAACCCAAAAAAATTATTATATAATCAATCATAAATGATCATACACAAGGTTAAACATACCAGATCCTCTATCAAATCTTATAATCAATCATAATCATCATCTTATCATCATAACTTATCTCATAAGTCTTAATCTAAACTATATCATTTATCATCATCATTCTAAGCTTTCCTAATGTCTAAGTCTTAGTCTCTTTTTTTAAATAATCAAACACATTATCATATACCTCATACTTATCAACTTGTCTAAAATATAGTAAACCTATTTAAGTCATCGATTTAAGCTAGTCCTTATCAAATTCAACCTTGATTAAGGATTACCACATCTAGTTAGAACCCATCAATTTTATAGCCTTAAAACCTAGCACCCATCTTAGTTAGAATCAAATCACTTGTCAACTTAGTCAAACTTATGGTTGGTATGCCCTCCCATAAACTTAAACAATCTACTAGTTCACATCTTATAATCAAATTTTATCAAGATATACCTCATCCAAATCCTCATCATCTATTAAGTTAAAATCACTACCTAAAGGCAAGCTTAATCAATCATTCACTCATCTAATGTATCAATCTACATGGCACCAACTACATGCTCATGATCTATTAAGATCAGACAATAATCTAATCAAATAAATACCATTGGGAATCTATGATAGGGTGAGCAACATCTAGATCATGAATAAATCCTTATTAACATGGACACCTTGGTTAATAATAATGAAACACAAGATAACTTTTTGAATATTGATAATAGTAGGGCCTGATTTGAGAAATACATATATAAAAATTGAGACCTAATATTGGCCCATCTTATTGAGATCCAATCTAGGTTACCACCTAATTTTGATTGAGACCATATAAATAATTTTTTATAAGTCCTAAATATAAAAAAACCACTATTAATCATAGCTGAAATCCTTTCATAGAGAATGAATAATAATAAAAACCTTAGCACAAATTTTTCAATGCTAATTACATCAAAGTCAATAAAGGGAAATCCACTTTAGAGGAATAATTTAAATAGGATTATAAGAAAACTATGCTTGATAACTTGAATCAAATAACCTAACAAATCAATACCCTTACTTCACAACTAGACCCTAAAGCTATAAGCCACAAACACCTAATAATTCATTTAAAAATAACTTACCACTTACCAATTAAAATCAAAATAATCCTAACCTAAAATCATCATCCAAGTCTATTCTATTGTCTGATCATGTATTTTCACAAGAGTTTCAAATTACAAAGGATGCTCTCCAAGGTATGGACACAATATCACAAGCCAAAAAGTACAAGTTCACATGTTTTTGCTCATATGCTCTTGAAATGAACATTATTTATATCCCTTTCCCCCCTCATGTCAAACTTCCCAAGTTTGATAAATATAAGGGAAAGGGATATCTAAGGGAATACATTAAGGAGTTATTCATGTCATTTCAAGAAATTACTTACAATGATGCCTACATGCTTATATTGTTCCCTCAAATTCCTAGTGGAGTTTTCCTAGAATAATAGATGCACCCTCTAAAGGGATCCATTTCATCATTTGGGGACCCGACTAAAAAAAAATTCAAACACTTTTCCTATAATGTCAAACATGAGATCACTATGATATACCTGTACAACACTAAACAAAGAAATGGAGAAAAATTTTCATCATTTTTTAACAATGGTGAAGCCTCACAAGTTAGTTTCCTTATTAGATCATAGATAAATAAGTGGAAATTATCTTCATTAATAATATCAATAAAAATTTGGCCTATCATTGAAAATTACATTATGCTAGTACATTTGATGAGATCATTGAAATGAGTATCAATATTGAGAAGGCCCTCATTGGTAAAGGGGTAATCAAGATCTTTTTAAATAATGATAAAAATTAAAAAAACGTCCTTGTTGAAAGGCCTAATTTATTCAATAAAAATAATAATGTTTTTGGAGATGGTGTAACTAATTATAAGCATGTGAAAATAGCATAAGGTTCCACTTATTTTTATAAACCTCATAATGCATCAAATATTATTGTGCCTAGAGGTAGACTGAAGACTAATTCTAGAAAATTGAACTATACAAATATGGGTGAGCCTATGGAAAGTGTCTTGAAGAAACTAACAGTTGTAAAAATGATTACTTTGTCTAAAATCAAACCACTTGATGAAATTCAACCATGGCCATCATGGTATAAATAAAATGAATATTTCCACTACATTCATGTCAAGGGTGATGATACTATAAGGTGTATATAATTACAAAATTACTTTTGAGACTTGATTGAAAAGAGTGAAATAGAAGTCAAAGGTGAGGAGTCACCTTCATCTAAGAATCAACAATTGGATATATATCAAGACCCCCTTCCCAAACATGATCAAGATCAAAAGAGTATACAAATGGACCAAGGTCTATCATCCACCTTTAACCATGTATATTAACTCAGAACACTCTATTAGTATGATTTATTCATTGGCAATGTCAAACACTAAGTTACCACAATCAAGATTGGGGACAAATCGCATAAACACCCTTGAATCCCACATCATCCCATGATCAAGGTTAAAGGTCCACCATCTGACTATTCCACTACTACCCAACATGGAAAAAACATCATATTGGGGACACCTCCTAAGGCCCCATCTCAAAGGGTTTCTCCTAAATTCAGTATTTTTAAGGCTCTACTAACCACTCTTGAAGAGTATTATGACATTCTGAAATCATTATCCATTCATTATCACATTCTTAATAATATCCTTAAAGAGTCATGAGTCCCTACTGACATTACTTCAAGTTAGTTTTAAGCCCTTGTAGGCCACTTATCATCCTCACAACAAATCACCTTCAAGACATGCCACCCATTTTTCTTAATCATTTTTACCCCTTATACATCAAGGTGCCTATTGATAATCACAAGATAAAACATGTTCTTGTATAAAAATGATCTATAGTAAAATTTTGTAATATTAATTTGATCAAAATATTAGGGTATTCAAAATTAGTGCTTGAGCCACAACTTATTATAATAAAAATATATAATGATAATGAGAAATAATTAGTAGGTATTATTTATCTTCCTATCATGGTAGGCCTTATTACACAACAATCACGCATGCATGTGGTTGACTTTTAATTACCTTATATCATCCTTTTGGGTCATCTATGGATCCACAAGATATAGGTTGTACTATCCACTCTTCACTAATATCTACAATTCCCCCACTCAATGATGGAATTCACCATTCCTAGTGATCCATAATTCATCTATAGTTGTCAAGAAATGGATGAACTTGATCATGATTTTTTTATTTCCATATCACCAAAATTACTCCTTATATTGATCTTAAGTCTAAGAAGTACATTCATCTTGATGATTTTCCATTTACTTCTTCCAATGCACTTGCATCCATACATATCAAGATCATATCCAAAGGATGTATTATACAGTTAATTCAAATAGCAGTCAATAGAAAAACATAATTCTTGATTTGTTTCAAGATGATAATTTTATAACAAACACTATAGGACTTTAATAAGATCTCTCAACTAATAACTATCAGGATGGATTTGATCTAGCTTATCCTATGATGACCCCTAGTGACCATTTTATGAATATTGAGGATGTTTTCTTTGACATTGAAGCCAATCCTCCTAGAACCCTCTATGAGGATCATGTTTCCCATTATTCACTCATTTATATCACCAATCCATCCCATTCACCTTCATCCAATATTTATCCCTTTCTTCTTCTCAGCAGTCACTTGATCACACTCTTCAATGGGGATAAACAATAACATGCATTATTAGACTCTTTTCAAAAAATATATCATGTGCCAAATATATTAGGAGTTAAGATAATAGTTAAATAATTAAACATAATAGTAAAGAAAGCTTTGTTCTAGTAATAATGTGAATTCCAAATAATTCAAATGATTTTCCAAATCAAATTCCATTATGGAAAAATTTAAGTCAAAACAATAATCAACAAATTCAAAATTCATATTTCTCTAGTGAAACCTCCCATAAGGCACTAAGGGACAATCAAAATGTAATTTAATAAATAAGTAAAAAGGACTCAAAAATTAATATTAATGGCCAATAATATTTCAAGTAATTGGATCAAAGAGAAGAAAATTTTAGAAGTCATGGATCCTTTAAAATATCTTATCATATGTCACAAATCAAGAATAACACAGACATCTCCAATGGTGCATGAAACTATTAGTCCCAATACCTAATCACCCATCACATATTTAAATTCCATACCATATATAAAAATCCCTTGGTAGCGTTACCCTCATAAATCCAAAAAATACACCTCAGTGGAAATGTTTGAAGGAATCAAAATCAGGTGTCAAGAAAAGACACAATGGTTTTATCCAAGACCAACATCTTTTTTCAATCAACACCATCAACATCATGTATCTCTAACATTCCCAACATGATGATATAACATCAAAGTCCCAATCCTTGTAAATTTTTATACTTAGTCTTTAAAAAAAACTTTGTCCAATGGTGTCACATCCTATCCCACTATTCAAAAACTGTATTAGTATTAGTAATAGGAGTGAAACTAATTATTAGTAGTTTTTTATTTTTATGTTATATTTAGACATGTATGATATATAGTTAATATTTTTATTATTTTATTTCATGATCAATCATGATTTGATGATAAATATACCTACATTTTGAGTATTTTATTATATGTTTTAGGATCAAATTAAGTACCTTTTGGTTTATTGAGGTGTTTGAAGTATTGTCCCATCCTAAAAAAATGGAATAGATGGAGATTATCATAGGGGATGATGAATATATTAGCATTTGGGATAGATTGAGTGGAATTGAACCTGCACACACACACTACACTCTTGATTGCTTAAATAAATTTAATGATAATGGTATTTTGTAAAAATTTTGAGTGTTTACTTTTCATTATTTATCTCTATGGTAAATAATGCATATTTGTATTGACTATGATTTGGTCATTTGCCTTAGATGATTTTTATTAACATAATATGTTAATTTTTTTTAATGACCATTTATATTTCCATGAAACCTCTATATGAACTAAACCTTGCTAAATTATACTTGTGGTAGACTATTTTATGCATTTTAATTAATAAGATTATTGGGTATTTAGTGAATCTTGTATAAGTTTCTATACTTATCTAC
>JARHVA010006512.1:0-155000 GCA_037957365.1 Torreya grandis | reverse complement strand
TGAAACTATTCAAAGAAATTTTCTTGAGTTCATATTTACAATAATGAAGGTTTTTAAAAATAAATCTTTGAAATGTTTATTATTAACACAAAGTGGTAACTAAATTAGTCCTCTAATAATAAATCTTACTTCAACTAAAGAGAACCTGTTTCTCTAGTTTTATTGCTTAGCTTTGTTATAAAAAACATCAAGACATATTTGAAACTAAAAGCTATATGATTTATTTTTTTTGAGAAATTAGTTGTTTAATTCCTAAATAATAAATGGGTCTAAGATTAATAAATCAATAAATAATATTCAATAATTAAGACACTTGTTTGTGTAAACAAATTATAATTTTGCATTTTCTAAAAATAATAATAAGTGAGAGAAAATATGACTTAGCCTATTTTGGGTTGTTACAACTAAGACAGAGTCTAATACTAGAGGAATAGGACTAGGACATTTTCATTAATAGGAATATGGAGTTCATTCCTTGATTGGATAGGATCACCAAAAATAAGACACCTTACTATCTAGCATTGTAGTCCTAGTCTTGCCGCTATTGTCTAAACTACTCATAGAGATCTAATTTTTATGAGTTTTGTTTACAATGTCTATGTGAGATTATGTACCAAATTTTAGATCCTCAATGTCAACAAAACTCCTTGTAGAGATGATTATTCATGTGATTATCTTATATGCAATTAAATGGAACTTTGACAAATAGATAAAAGGGTTTAGTGTGTAAAGGATACATTAGATGTACTTCACACCCTATGTGTGTGCATGTTGCCTACATAGCAATACTCTAAGGAGGAATCAAGCTATATGTAGTTCTCCCATTAAAGTGTTTGGTGTAATAGTGTGATGAAAATACACATAAATATTAAATTGGGTGTACTTGGAATGATTAGGGACAAGTATAAAGGTTTGAATAAGCTTGAAATACTATTGGATGGCTGTATGCAGAGAATAGGGAAGAGTGATTAAGTAGTCTTGCTTGTATTCTTAATTCTCTCTTGTAAATGATTGTCAACCCTTCTAAATGGACTTTTAATGGTGTTTTATAGGGGATTTACTGATCATGGGTTAAATGAATTCATGTTAGGCCAACATTAATTAGGATAAGGATTCAGGAAAGAATGATCATTAAAAGTCAAAATGCACTTGGACAATAGTGCTAAAAATAAGATACCCTAAGTTTCAACATTGTAATCCAAGTTTGGGCACTATTCTCTGAAAGGTAGAAAATTGGGGGTTGTATTTTTCATGGAAAGAAAAATATATGTCTATAAGGATTCAGTTTGGGAGGTTATGGATGACTGAGAATTAGTGAAAACATACCTATAAGGGTCATGAGAGAAAGCAAGATGGACCTATGGATTGGGTGTCATTATCCACTCTCAATTTGCTAAATTTCACATTTTATATGACAACATTTTTCTTCCCTTTATTCTAATGATGTAACAAAATAACATACTAGGATAAAGGAAAAATAGAAAGCATACCTGAACTTACCTGTAAAGGTTCAACTCATAAAGTTGTGTGATGTTGGATGTGCATAGAGAGATCATGGTGTGAACTATGAATCTTTAATAAAAAAACATAGAGTAGATCAATCCTTACTAGATATGCTATATCTAAAATAAGAACATACAAAAGCTGGGTAAGAGAGAGAGGAAGAGAAAGTAATGAATACAACTCACTGGGTATTTTTGATGCTTCTGATTGTACCACAAGTTTTGTTAGTGTTGAAGAACACTTCTCATTTTAGGATTTTGATAATCCATGGCATGAGTTGTAGTTTGTGACTATTCAGTGATTGTCTATGGTAGAATAGAAGTAAAGTATGAAAACTATCTATAATATTTATTTGATTTAGTGGTTGAGAGCCATCAGGGTCTATACTATTTGAATACTTAATAATTCAAAGGATTTGGTAGTTAAACTAAATGATTATTAGCAATGACCTTTAAGCTAGAGTGAATCTTGATAAAAATAAGAAAAATGAAGGATAAGGAAGAAGGAAATATGATTTTAGGTTTTCATCTCAAATATTATGATAAAATTACAATTACTTTGAGCACATTTGAACCAATTTATGTTATAAAATATCATAAGCTCAAATTATATCACAAATCAGGAAAAATTCAAAGGAAAAATATGAATCATAAGTAAGAACCAAATTTACTTTAAAGGTATGCTATTATAATCTAGATAACCTAAGTACATCCAAATATAGAGAAAATAAAATGAATTATATTTAAGATCTTTATATTCAATTTAGCATTTAGCACAAATTAGTAGCCCTATGACAAAGAATGTAACTCAAACAATAAGAATCATTCAAATTCAAGATAACTCCTTGTAATTTATAGATAGCATAGACATTTAACAAAAACTATCCAGACAATCTTTTCAAAATTCCTTAGTTATATTAAATGCTCCTGGTATCAATTTCTAAAAAACTCTCTGTTTACAAATGGTAACCATCTACCTATTTATAAGAAGCATAGATGGTTAACCGATTAACTTTCAAAAATATCTAGATGTGGATAAGGATAGTTGTCTTTGACACAAAGCTACAATGTAAAAACAATCATGAAAATTTGACAAGAAAGCATATATGCTATCAAACTAGCATATACTTTACAACAAGAATATTCTTTTAGGAATTCCATTGGTGGGTCCTTCCAATTAGCCCTATTTGAGGAAGTCTTTCACCTTGGTGTACTGCACCTTAAAAATCTCAAAATCCACTATAGGATTCATTAGACAATCCATTTCTTTATCCACTAAATTGTTAAATTCACTGTCTTCCTAAGATACCAGTTTCTTGACACATTATACTTGTAAAATTTGCTTCCCTACAAAATTAATGGTATCAAGGGTCTTCTAGTTGTCTTTAGCTAAATGACCTTGGTTGTTTATTATGCCTTGCATGTGGGTTTCAACCCTCTACTTGAATTCTTCATCATTAATCAATCCTAAAGTAGTGGTTTGAGAAGGGTTATTTAATAGATTCCCTAGAAGTTTCTAAATCTAGCTTACCAAATCTGTGTCTCTTGATGAAGTCCTTAACATCACTACTGGTGATCAAATATTCTTGTTTATCTACCAAAACTACCATGAGGATGTCCAAATTTTTGAGTTTGATAATCTTAAAGTTCAAGGCCTACTTTGTCTTATGCACCTAATGAGCTCCTCCATCTGAGCTTGAGAATCCTACCACTGGGTGATTAAGGTTTGTGCCATCTCAACTTGATGGTCCAAAGCATTCAATCTAGACTTAATGCTTTTCAAATTCTTTAATGCATCTATCAAGGATTTATTCATCATTGGCAATATAATTTCAAGAATTGTCAAGACCTAAGCTTTCAAATCTTGCTTTTCTATTTCCATGTTGAGGATCCTCTATTTCAATCTCTGAACTCCAGCCAAGGACATTGTTGATTGGGCTAGTACAACATTAGCTACATCCTCTTGAAAAATAGGATGATCCCCTACTACCTATCCTAGAATAGGATTTAAGCTTGTAAATGGCTCCACCTTATGAAAGGTGAACTCCTAAGTACCAAAAGTGACTTTCTTAGTCACTACTCTATCAATATTTGATGTCTCTAGGTTAAATTAGACCTAAGGATTAAGTTCTTTCATTTGTGTTTATTAAATAATCTCTACATTTGAACTCCTAGAGGCTCTTGGGGTAACAACCCATTGGATTTATTTATTGTGAATAATTTGGATGCTTCTCTCTACTTGTTTGTTCAACATATCTTGAATCCATGACTTGACATTATCCTGAACACCTATGTCCACTTGAGTCAAAGCCAGTGAAGGAGAAAGAGATGGGATTTTTTGCAACTTCCCATAAACAAACTAATTAAGAATGGCTGGTCCATAAATAGGACTATCATCACTAAAGAGGTTTATTTCACTAGTAGGGTGAGTGAAATTTAATCTAGGCCTCCTTCTTAGAGCCATAAGAATTAAGGCTAATTCTGCTTGTCTCTTTCCACTACTCAATAGAACTAATTCCTTGACTGCTTCCTCATATGGGTCTTCTTTCTTATTCAAACCATAAGTAGCTATGATGTTAACAAGGGAACTATCCACTATTTCTTAGGTTTTCAAAGCAATTAAACTGATAACTTCTATTGGGTAAGAAGGCCTCAGTGGGGATGCCTAAATTTAGAGGATTTCAATAGGTCTTTGCTCAATCTTAGACTCCTCACTTATAGCTTTAACTTTTCCTTTTTCATCCTCAATTTGTTTAATCTGAGATGACTTTGTCAATTCTCCCTACTGAGGCTCAAAAGATTTTCCCTCAATAGGTGGTTCTTGATATGTAGTCCAAAATGGTCCTGGTAACAAGTGATATTGTAAAGGATGTAACTTCCATATTTTTCTTGAAGGCTTATTATCCCTAACCAACCTATATTCTAAGGTTATGTTGTCATTTTTAACCCTAGATAGGACTTATTCAAAGTTATTTTCCCTTTTGTAAATTCCATCTCCCACACCTATTTGATGCTTGTACTCAGTCTTTGGGACCTTCCTATCTTGAATACAGTTAGCCACTGTATTATTGGGGTCCCACATCTTAAGATAATCTAATTGAAAATCAAAATAGTTCCTTTACACCACCATGATCTATAGCTATCTCCAATCCTTGATTATAATTATGCCAATGGCCAATGGGAAGGGATGAACCTAAGCCTTTTATTCTTCTCGCAGTGCCAATCTATACTCTAGATGATTTGATAATCAATTTCTTGCTCTAAAAGCTTACTAGGAACATATATGGGCAATCTATATGGTTCGACAATGATTCCTTCTATCCTTATTATAGTGTAATCTAGATATAACCACACATCCCCCATAGTTTCCACTTGTTTTTGGATTAGAGGATGAATTTTGGGTATAAGAATAATAGTGATTGTCTTAAAATTGATTGGGAAGACACCATCACATATGAATTTCATATGATTCCTATATTTGAAAATATGTAATTTAGAGTAATGATGGGAAAAGGTAGTCCTACCATTAGGGGACCAATTTTATATGCTAGGGAAATTAATAGAGTCCAGGAGTGAGTCTAAGAGGTAAGACATCATAAATAAATGTTTAGAGGTCTTTCTCTTGATGGCTATAAATTGTTTAGCCAAGAAGAAACTTATTAAGTCTCCAATGGGAGGGGTTAGGTTCTGCTCCAACATGCAATGGACATAAGACACCTAGACCTTACTCACAAAACTCATATAAGAGGCACCAAAGGCTCAGTTAAATAATGTCATATCTACTCTAACACTTTATCTAAATTAGGTAATAGTAATCTCATCATTAGGGGTCTTAAAAACATGGGAACCTTTGATTAACCAAGGTGAAAGAATTGAATCCAAGTTTTGGGAATTTGTCAATTCTTTCAAGGATGGAAGATCAACATGAGGTAAAAAGAGCTTATAATAAGTCTCAAATGCTATGGGATCTATGCATGTAAATTAATTGACATTTCCTTCATGAATAATCCATTTTCCATCTACTCTATAGTCAATAAAAATAGGAACAAGAAGGTCGATGCAATGCATTACCTCTAGTTTAGCAACTATGTGATGAAGGCTTGCCATTTCAATTGATACTAAATCCTTGAATCTTTGTTACATTGAAGCATTCCTCTTTTCTTCCTAGGAAATTAGTTACAACTCTTCAACAAAGAAGAATAATTTAGACCAATTATTGATTCCCTATATATTCAATGTTGTTGAATCCAACTCTATGTATCTAAAGACCCTTCCTTCACCATCTAAAGTTAGATAAATCTCTACTTCAATCTTCATCTTTTGCATACCTACTTCCATTAATAATAGTGTATTGTAATTGCAAAGCTATCAAATTTCCTACTAAGGCACCTACTCTAAATTTAGTTTGTAATTATCTCAAGTGTCACATAATCAATTTGAACTGACTTTAGCCTTCTTTATGGAGGGTTTAGGTTTTCTATTTTAATGACCAAAACATTCGAATTTGATCTCATACATGCCTTAGATATGATGGAACCTTACTTATCATCTCTCCTATGTTTCTAATCATGAGATATCTTTCATTTAGATCCTCCATACTTACATGGAGCTTATGTGGTAGTGTTCCATGCCTTTCATAGTAAATATCATAAATGTCATTTGAAGAGTGACTATTGGTTTTCAAAAGTCCCTTTTTTTTTCTTTGAAAATCCAAATCCATGTCCTTGCATTTCATTGATTCTTGATCTTTGAGCTTATTGATTATGCCATGTTCCAATCTTTCAAGGCTTTTGAGAAGTCTTCAATTGGCTTGCACCATTTGATCAAATCCAGTAAGTGATCACCATTAAATCTTTCAAGAGATCTTGAGGCTTCCATGTTGATGTTCACTATTGGATCAAATCCAATGAGCAAGTGATCACCATTGGATTCTGAAAGATGCTTACCCTTTTAATCAATAAAAAAGATGTAGGCCAAGATTTTTATTTCTCAATCTTGCCTTCATAAGAAAACTAAGAATTTATTTAAAAGGCTTTAGAAATGTCCCCTTTGATTAGGCTTAAAAATTTGTATAAGTTAATTTTGACAAGTTTGGTCCTATCAAATATGTCCTTACAGACATCAAATGATGAGGGTGAACCTGTCAATTTTAAGACAATAAAGTCTTTCTATTTAAATTTAAATTTGATAGGTTCAGTCCCATCAAATATGTCCCTATAGATGTCAAATGATGGGGGAAAACCTATCAAATTTAAAATAATTAAATTTATTGATCCAATAAATGAATGACATTTGTAAAATCATTAGGAGATCTCAAACCTATAGGGATTATCTAAGTTAAATTTGATGGGTTTGGTCCCATCAAATACGTCCTCATAGATGTTAAATGATGGGGGGCAAACCTGTCAAATTTAAGATAATAAAATATTTATTTTTAAATTTAAATTTGATTGGTTCAGTCCCATAAAATATGTCCTTGTAGACATAAAATGATGGGAGTGAACCTATAAAATTTAAAATCATTAAATTCATTTTACACCATTAGAATTAAAACCTTTGATCAAGCGATCATCATTAGATCCTTACTAGGGCCTGAATAATTAATTGTATGCCTTTCTAAAAGACTTTGAGCTTGACGCACCATTGGATCAAATATAGTGAAGAAGTGTAAAATGTTATATCTTCAAAAGTGCATGAAAGTAAGCTAAAACCTAATCATGCATAAAATTTCTTGCTAAATTTTCCCATGAATATTTAAATTCAAACTACTAGGGTTTATTGTTTGGGAACCCTAACTTCTTCCATGAAACATATAATTAATAACCTTCAAGATGATTTTTAAAAACATGATCAAACAATCTTTCACACTTACTCCATGATATAATTTTTTTGGAAACAATCACATGGGTCCCCTTTCTAAAAAAATATATGGGGGTGTTGGTCTCAACAGGTACGTGAACCAATACAAAACCTATTATGATGTTGGATTGTGTTGGGTATGTATTGTAACAAAATTAATATCATGAATAGAGCTAAGTTATAAATTCCTTGGAAGTGGCTCAAGAATTCAAAGGTAGGCCCTTTGAATCCATCATCACCTACTAAATGAAGCTAACGAATTATGTTTGTCAATTGATGTTTGGATTATGTGTCTAATCCCTCTGAATAGGTGGCTCAATAATATAAAGGTTGGCCCTTTGGCTCCATCATTTTCCACTAAGTGAAGCTAATGAATCATTTTTGTGTTAATCAATGTTTTGACTGTGTGTCTAATCCCTCTAAATAGGTGGCTCAAGAATACAAAGGTTGGCCCTTTAGTTCCATCGTTGCCCTGTGAAGTGAAGATATGAAGTAATACGGATATGGAATAGATATCATATGAGATTGTTCCTAGATCCCATGAATGTACTATGATCTAACAATGTTTGGCATGGATAGTCTAATGTATGCTAGAAACTAAGCCACTCTTGGTAATTTCAAAAGATAGATATTAGGCTTATATGAAAGCCACTCTGAAACTAGTGCAATAGGCTTATGTGGAAGCCAACTCAGGAACTTGATTACTCAGAAAGTTAAGCTTGTATGAAATCCAAACTTGAAAAATGATGCCAACCACTTGTAGATGGATTAAGGTATACAACTATTTAAGAAATGCTTGGAAAATAAACTAAACTCAAAAAAGGGGGATGATCAATGTGTTGTGCACATTACCCCCAATCACTAGTATTTTAAACATGGATTTTGATTATGAAGTTATATCAACTACTTAACCTAAAAATAGAAATGAGAGCCATCATGCCACACATGATTCCCCCTATATCTAGATTCTTTAATCAAAAATTATACTAAAACATGTTGAATCTCACCTATTATATGCTAACAAACTTGTGACTGAACTCACCTTTCTATATATTTTTGGAAATATTGATTTTTATACAATCTAGATAGGAACAACTAAAAATATGACACCCTACTATATATTTCTATAGTCCAACTTTGGTGCTAATCTGATGACTATTCTAGATTCTTTGATGTCTACTTGGTCTATTAAACCTAGTCTTATGTATAGATTCTATTCTAAGTGTTCTAAAAACTATTATTTTGACCATTAAAAGCTCTGAGATCTATGAAAACCCCCTTATTTGTTTCCCCTCTTTTGAGGGTAGGAATGAAGATGTTTCAATGACTACCCTCAAAAGAAAGAGCCCTACAAGTATGTTAAGCTAGAAATATACATGATATAACAATGATAATTAACAAGATCTCTCAGGATATATCATGGTTTGTATTAAAACATTGTTAGATCAACAAGGGTATGCCTAGATAGATATAAGAATGTAATAACATGTACAATGTACTAAACTAGAATCAAAAGTTTTAGTTGTTAGTTGTTAGTAAGCAAGGATGGAGCATGATGTCCATCATGGCATCAAATAAAGTAAGGAAAAATGCATGATATAGATCATGGAATTATAATAAATCAAAAGTAATCAAGAAACTATCACACAAATCAAGAATTAAGAAGCATACAAGAGTGGTCAAGGGGCTAAACAATCAAGGGACATGGGCACATGTCACTCAAACTAAAAACAAGCATACAAAGCATGTTCAAATGCCACACACATACAATTGAAAAAAACAAAATTGGCACAAGGGCCATAAGCACATAAAAGAGTATAAATAAAGTACATTGGTAGATGTCCAAAGGCACACACATGAATAGAAGAAAAGGACATTGGCAAATGTCTTAAAACACAAATAAGGCATGGAACAAGAGATAATAAAATGAAAACTCATTAAACTATGCTAAGAAAGAAAGGAAATCATGTATATATTGGAAAGATAAAATCATATCTAACTAATCAAATCAAGAGTAAAAATATGCAAGACATGTTAGTACAAGACTAGGTATATACTAAGAAATACACAAGTACAAGATACTAGTAAAATGTTGATATAGTAATATATGTGATCTAGTAAGTAATGTACATTAGCATGATAACTTGAAGTGTGTAGTGTAGGAATGATATAACCTATATGGTGTAGTCATGAAGAAGATGCTCCCAGTGGGTATGCATATTGATGTGTGTCTCGAATGTAGAAGTAGGATTCCCCCTCAATAGGTAGAGTGAAGCAATCAAGGATATAGATGTCACTACACACACTCAAATAAGATTAGGTGAAGCATGGTAATGTAAATAAATTTACAAATAATAGCATAGAATAGCAATTGTAAGTGTAGCATAGTATTAGAAATGTAAATCATGGATAATGCATACAATTGAAATGCTTTTGTGTTTTGGATATATTTGAATGTTTTTGGTGCTTTTGATATTTTATTATTTTTTTGTATTTTTTAAATAAGCTATTTACAAGAGATATTGAAAAGAAAATGACACTAACCAATGAGACTCCTTATCATGGTGTCCTGTATCGAACAAAGGTATTGTGCATGATCATGAAGCATGATGGAAAGGTTGAGACTATGATTCTGAAACTTGTGTGCATTGTAAATGTTTTAAAATATCTAAAGTAGAAACTGATTGTGGGGTCCCTCTATAAATATGAGAAGTGGATGCAATTTTAGGGCTCTTATAGACCCATCTAGAAGTAGGAGAAGCTCTTTGAACATGTGTTTTATGTGTATATGCATGAGATCTCAAAGAAACTAATTTGGGTGTGGATAATGTAGTTGAAATTTGTCTATAATCCTAAATCTATGGAGGTGAATGAACCCTATGTACTAGTGATGGATGTCTCAACTATGTCTAAATCTATTCTTGAAGAAGAATTGCAACTAGTGGGGAAATTGAACCTAGTGGAGAAGATGGAATTGGTGACTGCAAAGGAGATGGCTCTAAAGTGGGTAGTGGTGACTCATATAGAACTCTACTAACTATTATAACCTAATTAGTATGAATGAGTTTCATGTATTTATCAATTGTAGATGGTACTACTCAAAAAATTTAAATTTATGGGTGACCAAATAACATATCAAAAACTCTTACACTGGGAACTATGATGAAATGTGTGGTCACATGTGTTGGACCAGTTTGTAAAAGAAGTACAATCTCGCCTAATGAACTCTATATGTTCCCATTGAATCCATTGATAATTGTATCTATTAGAGTGATATATCGCTCTTAATAACCCAAATGTTTTAATAATGTAATGGTGTACATGTTGACATTAGAACCATTATCAATGAAAACACTATGAATGGGTTGATTATGAATATATGCTTTGATAAAAAAATTCATTATAATCTAAATTATCCTCAACAATATCTTTATCTAAGAAGGATATTGAAGGTCTAGTTGGAATGACATAACCTAGATGGTGTATTCATGTATAATATGCCCTAAGTGGGTATGTATATCTATGTGTGTCTCAAATGTATAAGTAGGATGTCCCCTCAATAGGTAGAGTGAAGCAATCAAGGATCTATATGTCACTGCACACACTCAAAGAAGATCAAGTGAAGCATGGTAATGTAAATAAATTGACAAACAATAACATAGAATAGAAAATGTAAGTCTAGTATAGTTGTAAAGCATGGATGATGCATACAATTAAATTGTTTTTATGTTTTGGATATATTTGAATGTTTTTAGTACTTTTGATATTTTATATTATTTTTATATTTTGTAAATAAGCTATGTACAAGAGAGACTAATAATAAAATGATGCTAACTAATGAGTCTCATATGAGACTCCTTATCATGGTGTCTTATATTGAACAAAGGTATCATGCATGATCGTGAAGCATGATGGAAAGGATGAGACTGTGATTCTAAAAGTTGTGTGCATTGTAAATGTTCTAAAATATTTGAACTAGAAATTGATTGTGGGGTCCCTCTATAAATGTGAAAAGTGGATGCAATTGTAGGGCTCTTAGGGACCCATATAGAAGTAGGAGAAGCTCTCTGAACATGTGATCTATGTGTAGATACATGAGATCTCAATAAAATTACTCTGAATGTGAATACTATAGTTGAAAATTGTCTATAATCCTAAAGCTATGGAGGTGTATGAACCCTTTGTATTGGTGATGGATGGCTCAATTGTGTCTGAATCTATTCCTGAATAAGAATTGTAACTTGTGGGGAAATTAAAAGTGGTGGAGAAGATGGAACTGGTGACTATAAAGGAGATGGCTCTAAAGTGGGTAGTGGTGACTCATATGGAACTCGACTAACTATAATAACCTGATTAGCATGAATGAATTTCATGCATCTATGAATCATAGATGGTACTTCTCAATTTTTTTGAATTCATGGGTGACCAAATAACATCTCAAAAACTCCTACATTGGGAACTATGGTGAAGTGTGTGGTCACATGTGTTGGACTAGTTTGTAAAGGAAGTACAATATCACCTAATGAACTCTATATGTGCCCATTGAATCTACTAATAACTATATCTATTAGAGTGATATCTTTCTCTAAATAACTCAAGTGTTGTAATAATGTAATAGTGCACATGTTGACATTGAAACCATTATCAATGAGAACTCTATGAATGGGTTGATTATGAATACATGCTCTAATAAAGAGTGCATTATAATCTAAATTATCCTTAATAATCTCCTAATATGAGAAGGATATCAAAGGTCTAGTTGGAACCCTTGACTCATACACACCTATCATACCACTCTAAGGATGTGACTCAACTAAAGGTCCCTAGTATGTAATTAGTGGAGGATGTGCATGGCATGTGTGGTGGACACCCTATGTGTCCCCTTTCTCTTACTTAGAATATTATGTAAGTGGATTTGAGATGATTTTCAAAGATTTATCCTATGTTGGCTTAGCTTGTGGAGGCTCAACTAAAGTGCTAATATTAAGTAGGTTGTCATCTATTAAGTCCTGTTTATTATGTCTCAAATTGATGCATCTATTTGTCATGTGGCTTGGTGCCCTATGAAAATCACAAAATGCATGTTGATGATATCCCTATGGAAGAGGATTTTTTGGGTTAACTTCTTGAATAGGAGGGAGAGTGATGATCTTACATTCCAATAACTATTGTAAAAAACTAGTTGGAAAAATTGATATATTGGTAAATGCACACTGAGGAGGTACTGATAAAACCACACATTGAAGGGGTTCTGAAGCTGCATTGACTATTGGTTGATTTTGATTCTTGTTATCATTAACTTTGACCTTATATGGGACTTTTCTATTACTCTTGTTTGTTATGTTTTGGATGCTTTTACACTTGATTTTGTTTATTGAAATGAATTTTACTTCTCCTTCATTTAGTGTATGACACAATTCAATGAAGGAAGATAATATTTTGAGAATAATAGATTCATGAAACGCTAGTAGAAGCCTCTATTTAAAGAGATCTTATAACTCTTGATCTACCATGGGGATAGTCATCTTAGCCAAGATGGTCTTATATCAAGCACATAGTCTATGAGATGCTCATTTGATTTATGTCTCTATTATGTAATTTATTCATAAGAGACCTTATCACCAATGTTGATACTAAAATGTTCTAGGAACATGTTAGCTAAAGGATTTAATGCATTGACTGACTAATTTCATAGACTATAGAACCATTGTAAAGCATAATCTTTTAGGGTCTATGGAAATAACTTGGTAAATAACCAATTATTTGGTACATAATTCAAGCATGCTACATGAAAATATCTCAAATGTGTCTTTAGATCACCTTTGACATCATAAAGAGTAAACTTAGGTTGAAAAAAACCTTATGGCAAGGGTGTAAAAGCAATGTGATGTGCCAATGGTGTATGGAGAAGATCAAAATAATCCAAATCATGTGTAGGTCTAGTGGTACCTTGATCAAGATGTAACACCTTAGATTGAATATATATTATCTCTTTCACAAAGGTTACCACATCAGGAGATAGGGATGTACTAGTTGTAACTACTAGCATAAAGGTAGGTTGGGCTGCTATAGGGATTTGTTGAGACATAGTTGCCCCCGTAGTGTCATTTTTAACTAGTTACTTTGTGGGAATGGAAAACTCAACTTGTTTAGCCTTTTTGATTTCCATGAGATATTATAATATAAGAGTATGATCTTGAGGTTGTTTCTTGAGTCTTTTTCTAACATTTTAGAGGATCAAATATTTGTTGAGTACAAATTCATTATCAACAATGGGTGGAAGTAGATCAGTAGTCTAATGTGGTGGAGCATGAGCATTGGTGTGTATATCATCATTGGTATTTTCATATTTCTCATTGTTTGAATCATTCTAATTAAAATTAGTGAAATCTAGATGCGTATAATCTATAGCTAGAGTTTAAACTGATTATTTATCTATAGTATATGGTCGAGTTGAAGGAATCTGGGTGAATTCAGAAGGATTGCCATTAAGTATTGCACTTCATCTTGAAGGAAGAGATGTAAGGAACTTAGGTGGCATAAAGAAAACTTGGATAATAGTATAAAAGATTAAACTGATATAATCTAAATAAGGAATTGGAATATGCATAGAAAGCATATTGAGCTCCCAAACAAGGTGATACCTCAAGAAGCAATGGGACCTAGTTGATGCAACTAAGGATTTTTCAAAAATATTTTTTCAAATTACTATGAATTTCTCAAATTAAAATTAAATTTTTGAGTTAAATATGCAATTGAAAAATTAGAAATTTATAGAAAAATTAGTGATTTAATGGGACATAGTAGATACAACTAGGGTTTTTAGAAAAATATATATATTTTTTAAATTTACTATTGAATTTGAGAATTTGAATTAAATGTATAATTTATATATGCAAGAAAAAAATCAAGAAATTAGTGGATTAATACTAGAAAATTACTGGGACCTAGTGTATGCAACAAAGATTTGAAATAAATTTATGACAAAATTTTAAAATTTGAGAAGAATTTTTTATTTTAATATTTAAGAAAAAATTCAAAAATTCATGAAAAAAATGAGTTGAAAATTTACCCTAGGGTTTTTTGGGTTTTTATTCAAAATTTGAAGTAAGTCAGGTTCACCAAATGATTTATTATTTTTGAGAGATTAGATGTTTAATTCCTAAATAATAAATAGGTCTAAGATTAATAAATTAGTAAATAATATGCAATAATTAAACCATTATTTGTGTAAATAGATTGCATTTTTGCTTTTTCTAAAAATCATAATAAGTGAGAGAAAATATGACAGCTTATTTTGGGTTATTATGGCTAAGACAAACTTTGATACTAGAGGAATATGATTAGGACATTGTCACAAACAAGAATATAGATTTCATTTATTGATTAGATAGGACCACCAAAAATAGGACATCCTATTTTCCAATGTTGTAGTCCTGGTCTTGTCGCTATTGTCCAAACTAATCATAGAGATCTAATTTTTCTAGGTTTTGTTCATAGAATCTATGTGAGCATGTGTACCAAATTTTAGATCCTCACTATTAATAGAGATCTATATAGAGCTGATTATTCATGTGTTTTTATCTTCTATGTAATTAAATAGAACTTTGGAAAATAGGGGAAAGGGTTTAGTGTGTATAGGTAGGATGCACTTCACACCCCATGTGTGGGCACACTACCTATATACCAATACTCTGAGAGATCAAACTATATCTATTTCTCCCATTGAAGTGTTTGGTGTCATAGTGTGATGAAAATGCAAGTAAATACAAAATTAGGTGTACTTGGAATGACTAGGGACTGGTATAAAGGTTTGAATAAACTTAAAATACTATTATATGGTTGTATATAGAGAATAGGGAAGAGTGTTTGAGTAGTCTTGCTTGTATTCTTGTTTCTCTCTTGTAAATGAGTGCCAACCCTTCTAAATGGACTTTGAATGTAATTTTAAGGGGATTTAATGATCATGGGTTAAATGAATTCACATTAAGTTGATATGAATTAGGATAAGGATTTGGGAAAATATGATTGTTAGAAGCCAAAATGCACTTGGACAACAACATAAAAATAAGACACGTTGAGTTTGAACGCTATATTCCAAGTTTGGGCACTATTGTCCTAAGGGGAGGAGACTTAGGGGGATGTATTTTTCATGGAAAGAGCAATTTGGTTCTATAAAGGTTCAGTCTGGATGGCTATAGATGATTGGAAATTAATGAAAACATGTCTATGAGGGTCACGAGAGCAAGCAAGATAGACCTATGGATTGGGTGTCATTAGCCACACTCAAGTTACCAAATTTTGCATTTTATATGACTATATTTCCCCCCCCCTTAATTATATTGATGTAAAAAAGTGAAATACTAGGATAAAGGAAAAATATAAAACATACCTAAAATTGCCTTTAAAGGTGTAGCTCATGAAGCTAGTAATGCTAGATGTGCATACAGAGAGCATAGTGTGAAGTGTAAATCTACAATAAAAAACATAAAATATATCAGTCCTTACTAGATATACTATATCTATAATAGGAATGTACAAAAGCTGAGTAAGATAGAGAGAAAGAGAAAGGAATGAATACACCTCAACAAATATGTGGACCAATACAAAACTTGTTGTGATGCTATATTGTGTTAGGTGTGTGTTGTACCAAAAGCAATATCATGATTAGAGCTAAGTGCTCAATTTCTCAGAAGTGGCTCAAGAATGAAAAGGTAGGCCCTTTGACTCCATCTTCACCTACTAAGTGAAGCTAACAAATTATGCATGTGTCAATCAATATTTGGACTATGTGTCTAATCCTTTTGAATATATGGCTCAAGAATACAAAGGTTGGTCCTTTATCTCCATTATTTCTCACTAAATGAATCTAACTAATCATGCATGTGTGAATTGATGTTTGGACTATGTTTCTAATCCCTCTAAATAGGTGGCTCAAAAATATGAAGGTTGGACCTTTGGCTCCATCGTTGCCCCGTGAAGTGAAGCTATGAAGTAATAATAGTATAGAATAGATGTCATATGAGATAGATCTTGAATCCCATGAATGTATCATGATCTGATAATGTTTGGCATGGATAGCTGAATGTATGTTGGAAACTAGGCCACTCTTGGCTTTTTCAAAAGATGAATATTAGGCTTTTATGAAAGCCACTTCAAAACTTGTGCAATAGGCTTATGTGGAAGCCAACTCAGGAACTCAGGTACTTGGTAAGTTGATCTTATATGAAAGCCAAACTTTGAAAAGGATTCTAACCACCTGAAAATGAAGGCATGCAACTATTGAGAAATGCTTGGAAAATAAAATAAACTCAAAACAAGGGGAGGATCAATGTATCATGTGCATTGCCCCTAATTATTGGTGTCTAAAACATGGATTCTAATTTGAAAGTTATATCAACTACTTAAACTAAAACTAGAAGTGAGAGCCATCATGTTGTGCATGATGACCCTTATATCTATATTCTCTAAGTAAAAATTATACTAAAACATGCTAAATTTGGACTGTGTTGTGCTAACAAGCCTATGAGTGAACTTACCTTTCTATCTATTTCTAGAAAAACTAATTTTTATGCTATCTAGATAAGAGTGGAAAAAATATGACACCTTACTATTCAGTGATGTAGTCCAAATTTAGCACTATTGTCCAAGTCCAAATCTAATTATTATTATGGATTCTCTAATGTCTGCCTGGTCTGGTGTCTAGATTCTATTTTGAGCGTTCTAAAAACTATTATTTTGACCACTAGGAGATCTAATCTCTATGACAAAACCCTTATTTGTTGAAAAAATAATTATTATTTTTATAAAATTAGTGTTTAATTCTTAAATAATACATGGGTCTGAGATTAATAAATCAATAAATATTATGCAATAATTAATCCATTGATTTGTGTAAATAGATTGTGTTTTTGCCTTTACTAAAAATAATAAGTGAGAGAAAATATGACTTAGTTTATTTTGGGATGTTATGGCTAAGACAAAGTTTGATACTAGAGGAATAGAATTGGGACACTATTACAAATAGGGATCTAGAGTTCATTTCTTGATTGGATATGACCGCAAAAAATAAGACACCTTATTGTTTGATGTTGTAGTCCTGGTCTTGCCACTATTGTCCAAACTACTCACAGAGATCTATTTTTTTTGGGTTTTGTTTGTAGCATCTGTGTGAGCCTGTGTACCAAATTTTAGATCCTTTTTATCAATAAAACTCCCTATAGATCTGATTTTTCATATACTTATGTCTTTTATGTAATTAAATGGAACTTTGGCAAATAGGGAAAAGGGGCTAGTGTGTAAAGGATATGTTGGACTCACTTCACACCCCATGTGTGGGCATGTTTCCTACATACCAATACTCTGAGGAGAGATCAAGCTATATGTGTTTCTCCAATTGAAGTGCGCTTTGCTAAATTTTGTCTATTTCAAGTTTAAAGAAAAATATAAAAGAGTGATAGGGATAAGTGATTAGAATGAACCCGGATTGGTTTGCACACCATATCCAGAGGTTGTGAGCACACCTCTTTGGTTGGGGAGGACTACCTAAAAGTAAGAAAACACCACCACAAGATGTTTGTTAGTAGATAAATGAGTGGGCTACCAAGCTACGTGCTTGTTCTAGGAAGTGTGAAACTTATTTAGAGATGGCATTCCACTTTTGAGAGATAAATTAGTAATACATAACTAAAAGAGAGGTAAAGAAAGAGTGAAAGATAGATAATATTACCATTATTATCAACCTGAATGCAATAGAGAGTAACAGACTATAGGTGGTATATTTTTTTTATGTTTTAGAAGTTGTTTGGGTAGGTTTTAGAAAGGTTAGGCAATCCATAGTCATTGACATCGGTAGGGGAGTGACCAATATCAGTTATGTTGTCGAGGTTGGTGGAAGGTGATCGATGTTAGTTAAGTTGTTGAGGTTGGTAGGGGAAATAATTGCCTAGGAGCTTGAAAAAGACTTTTTTAGTCTTGGGAAATGGTTTTGATCAACTCTGGGAAGTTAGGGAAAGTTATGAGAGAGAGAATATGATTTGGGTAGATACAGTTAGAGGTTTGGTGTGTTAGGTCAAGGGGAAACAAGCAGGGAAGCTTTATAACTCCCTCATAAGGGTTTGATCAAGAATGTGTAAAGTAATGAATAGTAGATATGAAGTGATAGTAAAGTAAATGCTTAAAATACCTATAGAATAAGTGATGCACTTAGTTGTAGTGGTGACTAAATGATAATTACCAGATTGATGACTCTTATCAGGTAGTCTGAACTGATGGCCTAAATAGAGAGAAAAAAAGGTGTTATTGGTCCTTAAGAAATTGGTTCCTAATCATGATTAAATTATGTAAGATGATAGTAAGCTAAGATGTCAAAATTTGAATGTCGAGAGATTGAATGCAAGTAAGAATGAATTTTCTTGATTTTTGTTGACCTAAACATCAGATTGGAGTTTGGCTTATATCACCAATGTCACTAATCCCATCAACATTAACCATGGGTTGACTAACATTAAAGACCTTAGAATAGGTAAAACTTACTATTTTTGACCTATTTTCTATTGCTCTTCATTCCAAGTGTGGCACCTATTAAAAAATGGTAAAAATAAGAGATTAAGAAGGACGTAGTTGATTAGGAATTTAGTTTTAAAGTGAGAATAAGTCTTGGGTAGTTAGGATGAGGGGACCAGGTCTTGAGGTGACTCATCAGGTGAGAGTTAGTCTTAAGGTGAGGTGGCTAGGTAAGGTAGTAAAAAGGGTTTTTAATTAACTTAATTAAGTATTTTAAATTAATTAAATGTATGAGGGGTAAAAACATGGGTTGGGGAGACTAATTATTATAATTGAAAAATAGACTAAAAGGGGTTTTGATATAGGGAGTTACACACACATGTGTGTGACATAATTTTGGTGTCTATATTTGCCTCTTTTTATGTTGTAAATTATACTGACAAGTTTTCATGACAAAAATAGGAGCTAGATGCTCCAAGTATTGGATGAGGTATCCACACTCAAAATGGAAACTGATGGAGGAAAAACTAGAATCAGGTACCATTTTGATTTTTAAACAAGGTAATTAGGTGAGTGGTGGAAAATTGAGTATCACTTCATATACATATAATAATATGAGCTATAGTCAATAGACTCAAGAATAGGCAAGGTTGAGGAGGACTCAGATAGAAATAACAAAAGTATAGCTTATAAGTGATAACTAATAGGTCAAAACAATCAAAGTTATAGCTCTAATGGTCAATGTGTCCCAAGTATCTAAGGTAGGAAGTGCCCCTAGAAAACATAAAAGGTTTCAAGTGATAGGATAATCTTGGTTTCCATCCAAAACACCTAATATGCATGTGTGTATAATAGCCAAATATAGCAGAATAACATAAGAAGTCAAGACAAGTGATGCAAAGTTGGTGTAAAAGGGTCAAGGAGCAAGGAGATAATCATGATCTCCAAAAAAAATTCATCTTAGCTAGAGATTTAAGTGATATCTAAGGTTAGTTTTCATGGTTGGGGAGATATATATGATATCCAAGTTGGTGGTCATGGTTAGGGAGATATACTTGATCACAAAATTTCCCCAGAGTATGGGTAAAGTCTAAAAAGTTGGGGTTAATTATTGGCAAAAACATTATTTTAATGGTGTTGATATTGGTAATAAATAGTACTTACATTGACATAGGGCAACATTGATGATGTTGGTAGGCATAAGTGTCAATATCAATAGATTAGGTCAAGCATGCTAACATTGGTAGTCGACCAAACCTCATAAAAAAGGAGTTTGGCAGCTAATCAAACTTATTTGTAACTTGTGATTGGAGAAAATAAAAGAGTTGTGAGAGTGATTGAGATGGTAGAGTAAGGATGGGACTCAATGGGAGGTATACCACCACAAGATCCAGCTGTAGCAACCTAGAGGAGATGGAGAGATAAGGTAAGAGTCTTTGAGAGTTATTTTGAAATGTCATTTGGTTATTTTGAGTTTGTAGGCTAATTTAGAGGTGGGGGAATAGAAAATTTTAGTATAAGGGTAGGTATATAAGCCATGAAGCCTAGATTTATAATAGGTAATGGGCCTAGGGTTGAGAGAGAGAGAGAGGCAATGAAGCCTAGGCTAGAGAGGGGAGATTAGGGTAGATAGTTAGGTGGGTATATGGTTGAGTTATCCTTAGAAGACCCCATGTTCATTGAGTGCTACCTACATAGCCTAGTTTAAGACCTTAAACCATTTTAGTATTCTTAGAGATAAGGAAAAAAATGTTGTGATAGATTATATTAAAAGTTATGTGACTTGAGTTGTGTGTGTATGGATGCAGGAGAAGATGGAGCTGACATTATGAGATCATCTACCAAGGCTTTTGACATGTATGAGGAGGGATGTCCCTCTAGATGAGTGGGATCACATGGTAGACATGGGGTTAAGAGTATGATGGTATTATCAAGTCACCCAAGATGTTAGCCTTATGATAGCATTGATCAAGAGGTGGTATCACACCACCAACAGCTTCCATCTATTGATTGAAGAGTTGATAGAGACCTAAGAGGATGTTTATAGGATTTTATGGTTGCCACTCTAGGGTGAGGAGATTTTTGCATGCTCGAGAGGGGAGCATGATATCCACATGGTGGTATTGTATGGTGAGCATATTAGTAAGGTGACTTCTCATTCTATGAGTTTCAACTATGAGCCACTATATATGGTTGATGAGGAGCAACATTAACTAAACATATTGATGATGATTGAGATTATAATGTATGCATTACTAGATGTAGATGGTGATATATTTTTTATTCCATTGACATGTATGCTTGCATAGATGATTGAGTAATTGGTTGTTTTTACATGGGGTCCAATATTTTTAGCATAATTATACAGAGAGTAATGGGGTTTGAGACTATGATGGTGATATAGTTTATGTGTCAGCCATCTACTACACTATTGGCCATATGAGCACATTATGGTGACATGACCATTGGTGTTACCTACCATGATTCCATCAAACCTCAAGGTTTGTTTTAGATGGTGAATAGAGGGAATAGCACAAACTCGAGAGGATGGCATAGTGTGTGAAATTGCCTAATATAGGTGCATGATTGAGGGTTTGATCTTTGTATATATTTTTTGGAGACCTTACCTAAAATACCTAATATTTAAAAGATAGGCATAATAGATTATTGGTTTGTTGAGCTCACTATGGGTTAGGGGGAGATGAGCCAATGAGTTAGAGATAGTACCCATGGCACAGGTTAGGAGGTAGTTTGGTCTAATATAGGATATACTACTTGCCTTCCCTTGATATAAGAGGGATGACATAGAGGCAGCCCTACCATTACCCCAAGAGACAGATGGGCCATTTTTTGAGGAACTACTAATAGGGCTAGGTGTTGGAGATCTAGGGTATATAGTGGCATGTAAAACTTGGTGGGTAGGTTTACATCCCATGGTAGAGGTCAAAAGGCCACCACAAGATTTATAGGGGTTGGTGAGAGATGGATGCAATTAGAGAGGCACAAGATGTAGCAGTGTAGGCTAGAGATATAGTAAAGGCACAAGTATTAGCCTTATAAGGGTAGGTGGTGATGTTATAGGGCTATGTTGGGGAATTATAGAGCTAGGTTATAGCACTATAGGGCTAGGTTAGAGTTTTATAAGGTCAGGTGACTGTAGTGACAATGGAGAGGGATAGCCTGAGAGTAATAGGTCAAGTTTCTCCACCTCCACCACCACAAGGACTAGTATAGGCTAGGCCATAAATAGGTGTTATGGGACTACCATAGATTGTATCTCTAGCAAGATATACTACTACCCTTGATGAGATTACCTATTACAAGAGGTCCATCAGGGGTTTTCCATAGATTCAGTGGTATTCTGAGTTTAGAGAGTAGGAGAGATCAATGACATGGGCCACAACTTCTAGCTCACATAGACGTAGACAAGTAGAGAGTGATGATGACACTACTTCATGACCACATGGAGAGCCTTGAAGAATCTAAGTGCCAAATTTTATGTTTTTGTTATATATATATATATACACACACACACACACACACACACACACACACACACACACACACACACACACACACACACACACACACACACCAGCCTGTGAGCCGAAGATGCGAGATGTATATTTTGAGAGAGAGATGATATTATGATAATGTATTGATGGACATGTTATTGATCTTATATATATATGAGATGTTTATTTTTTTGTGATTTTGAGATGTAGCTATTATGATTATGATCATGTTGATGTTGATTATTTAATGTTATGATAATTTTGTTGTTAATTTTGATCATGTTAGCTAAATTAGACTATCCTTTCCCATGTATGTGATGGTATATGCATAGTTGGTTTGTTAATTTCATCTTAGCACTTTTTCATATTTTGTGATGGTGTATGCTTAAAATTAATAGGTTGGTTATGCTAGTTTATTATAGCATTTTTCCATATTTGTGATGGGTATGCATAAAATAAATTGAGTAGGATTTGATAGTGTTGGTATGACATTGTTTTTCATCTCAATAGAGAGATCGACATGTGATGTGGATGGGAAAATAAAGAGAAATAATGCTCATGCACTAACAAAGACCATAATCATAACATAAATAAGCTTAGGAAAATGAGCCTCTTTCATGACTTATATTTTTGAACCATTATGTTTTTTAGAGAAGCATCATGTTTACCTTATGTGAAGTAAGAGTCATAGTTCCTTGAAAGAGTATGAGGGAAAAAAAGGTGAATTGAAGGAAAATCTTTGCGTTGCATAATCTATGAAGTGGGGATAATATTCCCCTATAGTGGGTAACCCAAGAGCTACTATAGGCAATTTTATGACTTAAGGCCTTTTTTTTGTGTGTGTGTAAGCTGATCAATGTGGGAAGCCTACAATGGGATTTTATATGGGTTAAGGTCCTATAAATATGATCAATATGAGAAGCTTTATTATTTGTATTTTTTGAGAACAAAGCTTGGCTTAGCCATCCTTCAAGAGAGTGGTTTAAGCATTTATTTTTAAGTTTAAATTGTTCTCCTTCAAGGGAACAGTCTATTAATAGTATCAAAGAGAAGCTTCATAGTTGTCCTTCAAGAGAGTAGTCTACGTTGAGAAGCATGACCTAAGAGTTTATAACTTATCACATATCCTATTTGTTGTTTTTTTTATCTTTTAGTCATGGACAAGACTATAGCGGCTTAGGATTTTTCTACTCTGAGGGCAAAACCATACCACTACATAAGTTAACTAATGTAGGAGTAAGGGTGAATAGGAAGGGAAATAAATGTAATAGGGATGCTCAAGGGATGAGATCAAGTTAAACACAAGGTCAAGCGATGCTTAGTTAACAAAAGAATGGTTGAAGGTGTAAGGCATTTAAAGGCATAGGTTCTAGCCTTCCTTCAAGAGAAAACAAATGATAAGTTCTTGAGCCATACTTATGAGTTATTATATATGGTCCAAGCCAATTAGGAGCAAACTTACCCCATTTGTTTTTCTCCATATTCATCACATGTTGATTTTATTTTAAGAAAAGATTCCCAATATTAAAATCTCACTCTTTGAGGTTTTTTGTTATAAGCATATTTGATACACTCTTGATAGATTTGGAGGTGGTTGAGGGTTATGAGATGGTGCTCATCAAGCAATTTAAGTTGAGATAAACATGCTTGGTGAAATTCATCGTTAGTATGTCTTGTAAAGAAATGCAAATAGAAGGAATTTTAACCTCAATAGGCAAAAAAACCTCCATCCCATATACCAAGGAAAAAAGGTGTAGCACCTATAGGAGTTTGAATGCTATTGCAGTAGGCCTATAAAGCAAAAGGAATGTGTGTGTGCCAATCCTTACCTGTATCATTGACTACCTTCATGATAATTTTGGTCAATGTTTTGTTAGAATCTTCTTTATGTCCATTTGCTTGTGGAAATTATGGTGATGAGAAGCTTAATTTGATTCCAAATGTATCACACAAAACTTTGAATAGTCTTGTTTTTGAAAGATTTGTCGTTATCTATTATAATTTTATGTGGAACACCAAAATGATAGATGATGTGATGGTTGATGAAGTCAAAAATTTGGTTAGCTTTAGTGGATATGAAAGGGATGGAATCAACCTACTTGGTGAATTATTTAGTGGAAGTAATAATAAAATGATGATGGAGGGATGAATGACGGTTAATCTCCCTGATTAGATCTAAGCCCCATTGGGAGAAGGGATAAAAGTCTTTGGTAACTTGTAATGCATGATTCAAAACATGAAGGAGGTTAGCATGTTGTTGACACTTGATGCAACACTAAATGCAATCAGCATAGTCTCGATGGAGTGTGAGCCAATAATAGTCAAGTCAAAGGATACACTTGGTAATTGTGTGACCATTGAAATGTCTACCACAAATCCTGTTATGGACTTCCTTAATAGTGAAGGGAGTCTCAGTACTAGTGAGGCATCTAATAACAAGACCATCAAAACCACTCTTGTAGATAAGTCCCCCTAGCATAGTGTAATGAGTGGCACATTTTATGAAGGCATGTTTCTCATTATTAGAGAGATCAGAAGGGGTAATAGAGAAGGAAAGGTAATCTATGAGTTATTTGTACCATAAGTCATGTGGATTAGATGTTGCATTTTTGATAAAGAGGATGTTAGTTGATACATAGGAAGGTAATTTTAAATGATGAATGGTGACATGGCTTCTCAAGGAGGAGGATGAAGAAGGTATGTGTGAAGTAAGTGAAGCCATTGTGTCAGTATATTTGTTTGTATATCAAGGAATAGTTTGTAAGAGATAAGAGTTAAATGATCCCAAGAGCATATTTACACAATGTTTATACCATTGCAAAATTTTATTTTTGCGTAGGTAGAAACAATTAACTTGGTAAATCACTAGCTGAGAATCACCAAAAATGGTTATGGATTTGATACCCAAAAAGAGATCTATTTGAATTCCTAAAATCAAAGCCTCATATTCATCCATATTGTTAGTGCATTCAAAATATAGTTTAAATGACAAAGGCATAGGCTCACCATCTAGAGGAATAAGAATGACTCATGTACCCCCACCATATTGACATTTAGATCCATCAAAGAAAATCATCATTTGATAGGAGATGTCATCAGTGGAGAGTGTTGCAATGGATTCATCAAGGAATTTAAGCTTTGAAGGTTGATTGTCAAGTAAAGGGGTAGTAGCTAACTAGTCAGTAATTATTTGCCCCTTAATAGAATTTTTTTGAATGAATTCTACGTCAAATTTAGAAAGAAGTATGAGCCACTGAGCTACACATTAGTTGTGATATGGCTTAGAATTCATATATTTGAGGGGATTAGTATGGGTGACCACATAAGTTTTATGATTTAAGAGATAATGGAGAAGCTTCGAGGTACAAAAGACTAATGTAAGTAAAATCTTTTCAATATGGGTATATCAAGTCTCATAATCAATAAGTGTGTGGCTTATGTAGTAAACCACCTGCTCTCGATGTTGGTCATCTTGATGTGAAATCATAGCACCCAAAGAATAGTCTTTTACAGAGACGTATAGTTAGAAAGGTTGATCTTCTTTAGGTGGAATAAGAATTGGTGGAGAAAGGAGATATTGTTTAAGTACATCAAAAGCTTCCTAGAAATCTATATTACAATGGAAAGAGATAGCCTTTTTGAGGAGATGGTGAAAGGGTTGGGAATGATCTGAAAACTAGAAGATGAATCAGTGGATTGACTGAAGTTTGCCTTGTAAGCTATGGAGTTGTTTGATATTAGTAGGTGGAGGCATCTCTAAGATTGTTCTAACCTTAGCAGGGTCAACCTCAATACCATAGAAAGAAATGATAAAACCTAAGAGCTTACCAGAAAGAACACCAAAGACACATTTCTTTGGGTTTAGTCAAATGTTATATTGGAGGAGATGATAAAATATGGTTTTGAGAATCGTCAAGTGATCTTGGCAAAGTCTAGACTTGCCAAGTAAGTCATCTATGTAATCTTCCATAATCTTTTATAGGAGATCATGGAAGATATAGGTCATAGCTCATTGATAGGTGGCACTAGCATTCTTCAGGCCAAAAGGCATGACCTAATAACAAAAATTCCCCCATGGGGTAATGAAAGTTGTCTTGTGTTGTACCTCAGGAGTAACCAAGATTTGATTATATCTAGAGAACATGTCCATAAGTGATAACATCTCATGGCCAGCCCAAGTTGGTCGATACTTAGCAATGGGAAGTTGTCTTTTGGATAAGTGAGGTTTAATTCATGGTATTCAATGCAAATCCATATTCATCTAGTTGCCTTCATGATAAGAACTATATTGGAAATCTATTACAAGTATTCAATGGGTTGGATAAATTTAATAGAAAGGAGGTGTTGGAGCTCTTCTTTGACAAGAAGAACAATACAAGGATGCATCTTGTAAAGCTTATGATTTACAATTTTGGCATCTCAATTAGTGAGGATATAGGGGTCAAAGTCAGGCATGTCATTATAAGATCAAGTGAAGGTTTTGGTATGGTCATTAAGAAATGTGACATAATTAGCTTACTCATAGGAATCTAAAGATTGGCCAATCTTGAGGATGTAAGGGTTATCATGAGAGGGTAGATTGATGCTAATTGTCAATTCATTTAACATAGCTTATGTTTTGGATGGGAGTGACCATTAGATATAGGAATAATTTGCACCTATGTATGTGAGAATTGCATCATCATCTTGACATTAGACAATGTTAATAATGAGAGAGTATTCATCAATGATTTTAGGATGAATGAGATGAAGGGACCTTGTTTCTTTACCTTGGTGATAGGTGAGAGGTCCCAAATGGATGGCATTTATTGAAAAAAAAATTGGGAGGTATAAATACCTCCAATTTAATAGGTGATGGTGGAGAAGGTGGAGAAGGTGGAGAAGGAGAGATTGTTTCTTTAATGATTAGTTCATGGGAAGTTTTAGTGAGTTCATTTGGTTTGTCATAACCCACTGCATGCCTCTTTTTGGCATTTTTAATGGTGTTACTAATAGGATATTTAATAGGTGTATGGACACCCTGTTCGTAATGACCCAAACCAAATCCTTTCCAAGCACACTGATAGAGATAGGTGCGTGTGAAACTAGGGTTGTTTAGGAAAGATAAGTCATAAGTAAATGGTTGTGGTGAAGAAGATGGATTGCCAATAGTGAGAGCTTGATCAATTCCCCTATATGTGAAATTGGTTTGAAGGTTAGGGGGACATAAGAGATGACCATCCCAATGTAAAGATCATAATTTGGATGCATATGAATCTTTCCATACTCTTGTGGAGTGTAGAATATGTCAAGCATCAATAAATGATATTCATCAAGTGACAAATGTTGAAAAATTTTCTCCATGGGATCCTTGTCAAGAATTTGTGTTATCAATATCTATGTAACTGTGATAGTGGAGCTTGTCAAAGCTTTAGAATTATCATGCAGAGAAGATGATGTTTTCAATGGAATGAGAACATGATTAAGAATATAAGTCATGTTGCATGTTTTAAATAGAGGTGGGTCAGTTTGTATAATATGCACTTGTCCATCATGTTCAAACTTGACACAATGGTGTAAAGTTGAGGGTACACATGCCATAACACATATCCAAGGTTGCCCAAGAAATATGTTATATTGGAACTCTCCCTCCAAAACATAGAAGAGCTCAAAAATAGTGTGGGGACCTGCAAATATATGTAAGACAATAATTCCCACCATAGTCGTTGTGGTATCATTAAAGGAGTGTAGTACTATATCAGTTTGAGACATGTAATTATCGAGAAGAGCTAGTTGTTTATAGGCATACGTGTAAATAATATTAATACTAGCTCTTCCATAGATCATGACTCTCTTGACATGAGTGTGATCAATATATGTGGTAATAAAAAGGGTAGAATCCTTATCTCTAAGGCGTTGAAGTGGAATTTTGAATCACTAAAATAAATTAGGGAGATGGAATTAAGGGAGCTGACCAAAGCTATAAGAGGTTGGGGATCATCTGGTTGTACCTCAATTTCTTGCAAGGCACTAATCACAGCTTGATGGTATTGGGATGAGTTTTGGATTAACTCATACAAAGGCATTTTCACAAGATTTTGGTGAAGTTGTTTCACCATTGAATATCCAAAGATGTTGCTTTAGGAACACCCAAGATGGAAATATTAGGATTAGGAAGAGGAGTGTCTTTGGTTAAGGGATGAGCCCAAAGAGCAATGACCTTTTCCTTACCTTTATTCTTTTGGTTTTGGGACCATGTGGCCACATTAACTATGTTAATATAAAATGTAGGTGAAAGAGGTAGCAAAGGGGGTACGACCACATTTTTGGGTTTGAATTTAGGTGGCATAGTAGGAGGCACTATGGATGCCAAAAGTGGAATAATAAGAAGGTTAATGGTATTATCATGAAAAAGAATGTCAACATCAAAGTTTTGTCGAATGACTACTGTGAGGGATTTATAACTCTCAGTATCATGTCCAGGTGAATGATGATATAAACACACGTGTGTATCATCAAACCAAGATGGCTTCATTCCAAGAGGAATATAAGGCTTAATGGGAGGAATAATTATTATAGAATATTACAATAACTAATGTAAGAAAAATCTCTGAGAGCCTGTAAGTGGGCTTGCACCTAATGTGCTAATAGGAGTGGACACCTTTTATTTAGTTGTTAAAAGGGTAATTTTACATGGTTATTTTTTTTGTGGTGGTAGAGTTACATGTTTTGTTGACACTTTCCTGGTGTTAGGTATCATGGTGTTAGATTTGAAAGGCCTACCTAGTGGCAAAGGTAGTAGTGGAGGTAACTTAACCTTTTATTTTGCTTAGGTCGGTGATACTCCAACTAAAGTAGAGGGGTGTGGTCTTAAAATTGATGGTAGAGTTGAGGATTGAAGGGGGAAAGATCAGGGAGATCTAGGTAGTTTAACATTTTTTTGTAGCTTAGGAAATGAAACTCCAACTTGTGGTTGAGGAGTTAAATCTAATTTTAACTATGGATGAATTAAATTAGAGATGGGGCATATACCTAAGGGCCTAACCTATTTTAATGTGGTATATGCCTATGAGGGTGAGGGTTCTAACATAGATGGTTGAACTTTAGGTGATTTTGGTGAAGAAGCTCTAGGTTTGTCAAAGACCTTGGGGTAAAGGGTAGTGAGCACATGATCTAGCTTCATGAAGTCAAGAAATTCTAGACTTTTCACCAACCTTGAGAAGGGTTTAGATAATGTAGGCCTTATGGTTGTATCTTTAAAAGGCTAAGGTATTTGGGAAAGAGGGAAATTATTGGTTTCATCTACTTTGGGCCAAATGTGAGAAAGAGCCACAACAGGGTCTTCTTCGACAGAGATGGGAGAAGAGACATGGTCGACCATGGGTGGAGGAGAGGTAGGTGAAGAAGGTTCCTTAAGGGGGTAAATCATAGGTATTATTTCTCTCTTAACATGTGGGAAAGGAATAGGTAATGTATGATCCTCCATAGGTAAATGAAGTGGTAAGAGTGATACAATTGGAGTAGGAACAATAGGCATCTCATCTAATATGGAAGTAGATAACACTGACTCTTTTAGGTGCGTGGATTGGTTGGAATACTACTCTCTATTGGTGGAGGAGAAGTAGGTAAATAAGGTTCCTCAAGAGGGTATAACACATGAATGATTATCCTTCCATCATGTGGTTATGGAAGTGGTAAGAGGATAGGTAATATTGGTGTAAAGGGAAGTGGTAATATTGGTTTTTCTGGTGTCAAAATAAGTGGTAATAGAAGCTCTTCCTCACATGGGAGGGGAATGGGTGAAATAGGCTCTTCTACCTAGGGAGGAAGAATGGGAAAAATAAATGCCATTGACTATGGGGGAGGAATCAATAAAATAGGTGATTTCTCTTGAGGGGAAGGTTGAACTAGAGGTAAATGAAAGACCATATTAACTGTATGGATATTATGATCACCTGAGCTAGTTGTGTCTGAATAATATTTTTATTGGGTGAATGGTTAGGAAAAGGGTGTTTGAACACATCCATACTTTTATTAAAGGGTGCATTAGGATTACCAAGATGAGACACCCTTCCCAAGCATATCTTGAATAATGTTCTTGAATGTCTTACAGTTATTAGAATTGTGGCCTTTAACTTGATGATAACCACAAAACTCATCTTCCTTGTACCGAGTTAGAATAGGATAGGAGGGGTCAAACTATATAGGAGGTTTGATTTTAGGAAGCATTGTGGCACCTTGTTACAATAGTTTCTCCAAAATAGATGTATATCACTCCCCAATGGGAGTGTATTGTCTTTGTTCATACCATTGTTAAAATTATTTGGTTAGATTTTGGGAACTCAAGGAATTCAATTAATTTTTAGTTGTGGAAGAAGCTGACTTAATGACCATCACATTGGTAGATCCTTTAACTTTTTTTTTAGAAGGAGAATTTTTAGAATAGGAGTCATTTGATTTGGAATTTAGGTTCTTAATGTATAACTTGAATTTGCATTCATCTATAACATTAATATTGAGTTTTTGTGCCATTATAACAACCTCATCAAATGTGAAAAAAATTGTACCTAGAGTGTGGATGAGATGTGCTTAGCACATGCCCATGAAAAAAGCTCAATAAACTCAAGTTGGGGTAAGGAGAATGAGAGTTGATTGATCAGGTAGTTATAATCTATCGATGTTAGTATAGTTAACTAATGTTGGCCATTCTAATATCCTTAGAGATGGAAAATTTTATGTTTTAGAAACCTAGAAGTAGAAAATAGGTAAAATGGTGGATGTAAGAGGTCTGTTTAAGAAGGAAGAACACTTAGAAAACCTGATATGATAGGTTATACAAATTGAATATTAGAGATGGTATTGATTTTTTGAATTAATAGGAAAACATCCTTACCACAATTCAAAATATAGAAGGCAATAGAAAAGTAGAAAAATAACATACAGGAAATAACTATTAAGTCTTAGAGATTAATTTTTAGTCTCATGTTGGCTTATGCCTTAATCAAATAGTGAAAAGAGAATTTGGTTATTGAAGGTACTAGAAAGAAATCTGGAGCTAGTTTCAGGTTAGTTTTAGTGCTCAAGAGGAAATCTATGTTAGACCAGGTATGTGGCTTGTTATATGAGCTTTCTCTCCACATTTCATAGACCTAGATCCAAACTAGGCTGCTTAGTCAAAATATACCTTTTGTCTAGATTTTATACTCTGCCAAAGAATAGAGTGGGTTCTCCCCTTGGTGGTGAAATCCAAGTAGGATAGTTGGGTAGGGTAAGGTGATCCACCGGGTGATGAAATCTTGATGGTCTATTTCTTAGGTGAGTTTATATGTTTATTTGTGTGAATATTATTTGGTTGTGTAACATAGGTGCACTACAATTTATTCATAATGCTTGTAATTAACTAGGTGAGCTAATATACAACAAGCACACAATGAAATACAATAAGTTTTAAACCCAAATCTAAAATGTTTAGATTCAATGAAAACAAAGATGAAATAGGAGTAGAGAATGAAATTCACTATCCCAATGTGCATGTAAGAATAATTAAAGAAGAGATTCTTTTTAACTTGTAAGAAAAAAATGATAAATTGCTTTTAGAGACAAAGAGAAAAGAAATAAAATTTTAGTTTAATGCTTTTAAATAGAAAATAAAATGTCATTTTTTTTATTTTAAGAGATAAGAGGAGAAAATGTAAGAAATAAATTTTTCACTATAATGAACCTATATGAATGCTTAAAACAAGAAATGAATCCAAGGAAAACTCCAGGGTCCCACTAGGCATACCAAAAATGTTTCACTAAATTTTGTCTATTTCAAGTTTAAAGAAAAATAGAAAAGAGTGATAGGGATAAGTGATTATAATGAACTAGAATTGGTTTGTGTGCCATATCTAGACATTGTGATCACTCCTGTTTAGCTAGGGAGTAATACCTACAAGTAAGAAAGCACTACCACAAGATGTTTATTAGTAGATAAATGAATGGCCTACCAAGCTATGCATTTGTTCTAGGAAGTGTGAAACTTCCTTAGAGATGATAGTCCACTTTAGAGAGATAAAAGAGTAATAAATAAATAAATAAATAAGAGATAAAGAGAGAGTAAAAGAGAGATAATATTACCATTATTAGAAACCTAAATGTAGTAGAGAGTAACAGACTACAGGTGGTATATTTTTTTTTGTGTTTTAGAAGTTATTTGGGTAGGTTTTAGAAAGGTTAAGGAATCCATAATCACCGATGTCAGTAGGGGAATGATTAATATCAATTATGTTACCAAAGTCAGTGGGTGAAGGTGACTGATGTCAGTTAGGCTACTGAGGTTGGTAGGGGCAATACTTGCTTAGAAGCTTGAAAAAAGATTTTTTGGCCCTAAGAAATGGTTTTGATTAAGTCTGGGAGGTTAGGGAAAGTTATGAGAGAGAAAATATGATTTGGTTAGATCTGGTCAGAGGTTTGGAGTGTCAAGTCAAGGGGAAACAAGTAGAGAAGCTTTGTAACTCCCTCATAGGGGTTCAGATAGGAATGTGTAAAGCAATGAATAGTAGATATGAAGTGATAGCAAAGTAAATGCTTAAAAGACCTATAGAATAATTTATGTACTTAGCTATAGTGGTGATTGAATGATAATTTCCAAATTGATGGTTCCTATCAAGTAATCCAAATTGATGGCCTAAATAGAGAGAATAAGTAGGTGTTATTAGTCCTCAAGAGCTTGGTTCCTAATCATGATTGACTTACACAAGATGACAGTAAGCTAGGATGTCAAAAGTTGAATGCTGAGAGCTTAAATACAAGTAAGAATGAATTTTCTTGATTTATACTAACCTAAACATTAGATTGGATTTTGGCTTATATCATCAATGTTAGCGATCCCATAGACATTGACCATAGGTTCATCGATGTTAATGGCCTTAGAATAGGTAAAACTTACTATTTTGGACCTATTTTCTATTATTCTTTATGACAAGTGTGGCACCCATTACAAAAAAATAAAAATAATAAGTTATGGATGTATTTGATTAGGAATTTAGTTTTAAAGTGAGAATAAGTCTTGGGTAGTTAGGATGAGGGGACTAGGTCTTAAGGTGACTCATCAAGTGAGAATTAGTCTTAGGGCGAGGTGACCAGGTAAGGTGGAAAAAGGGATTTTTAATTAAATTAAGTAATTATTTTAAATTAATTAAATGTGTGAGGGGTAAAATCATGGGTTAAGGAGGCTAATTTTTATTATTGAGAAATGGGCTAAAAAGGGTTTCAACATAGGGAGTTATGCACGTGTGTGTGACATAATTTTGGTGTCTGCAAAGTGCTTGGTGCAATAGTGTGATAAAAATTCAAGTAAATATAAAATTGGGTGTACTTGGAATGAATAGGGATAGGTATAAAGGTTTGAATAAGATTGAAATACTATGGGACGGTTGCATGTAGAGAATAGGGGAGAGTGCTTGAGTAGCCTTGCTTGTATTCTTGTTTCTCTATTGTAAATGAGTGTCAACCCTTCTAAATAGCCTTTGAATGGCCTTTTGTAAGGGATTTAATAATTTTGGGTTAAATGAATTCACGTTACGCCAACATGAATTAGGATAAGAATTTAGAAAAATATGACTGTTAAAATCCAAAATACACTTGGACAATAGCATTAGAAACAAGACACCTTGAGTTTCAACATTTTAGTCCAAGTTCAGGCACAATTGTCCTAAGGGTAGGAGACTTGGGGGGATGGATTTATCATCAAAAGAGTAATCTAGGTCTACAAGGGTTTAATTTGGAAGGCTAGAAATGACTGGGAATCAGTGAAAACATGTCTATGAGGGTTGTGAGAGCAAGAAAGATGGACTTATGGATTGGGTGTCATTAGCCACACTCAAGTTAACAAATTTTTTATTTTATATGAATACACTATACAATAAAGGATAAGATATAACAAATTATTTTTTGAGACATTGAAATTGTCATCTATAAAAATAATATCATTTAATGCACATTTAATTATATGACCACTACTACTTCAGTCCATAATATTGAGGTACCTACACATATAATACATGAAGTGGTGTCAGAAATATGTTAAACAAGTGGTGTGTTGTATAATTAACCTAGTTATCTATGGAATCAAAAGACTGCATTAGTTGTTCTTAAAATAAAATTTACCATTCCAATAATTCAAGGCAAGAAGAAGATGTTATTCAAGATAATATTCTTCTTAAAAATTTGTTGTTTGACACAAAGGCACATAGTGGAGCAATAATGTTATGTAACTAGAAAAATTTCAAATCTTAATACTAACATTTTAAAAAACTCTCTATATGATATGAGATTAAAGCCTTGTAAATTAATTTATATATAATTTAGCATCTATTTTTACATATTTTCAAATTAAAACTCTTATAGATTTTAGGACCAATTATTTTTCTTTAATCTACTTTCCCCAAACCCACCTAAACTTGAACCAATTGAATACACCTCTAGAGAAACATCATAACCTCTATCATCATTTCATTATTTTGGGGAAGCACTTGATTTGGTGCTAAATCAAGATAATATTTGTTTGTAGTTTGAAAGAAGCTGACATGAATGATTTTATGCATGAAAATCTTTCTCCATAAAAATACATTATCTATCAAATATAATGCAATGATCTAAAACACTTTAGTTGCTAACAGGTTATCAAATGCAATCAAAATAAAATTTAGTTGCACAAGCATAATAAAAGAAACATATACATATTAAGACTAATATAGAAGTCATAATTGGGTTGTGAGAAACAAATTTATAAATTTTTATTTACACTACTTAACTATGAAATATATATCTTGTGAGCTATGAAATGAAATTTCAATGTTTAGAAGCAAAGTATCATTTTTTTAATGTATAAAGCTGACCATAACACTTGGTCCTATATTTTGTCAAATAGTTCATAGTCATCCTTGTTTGAGGCATTTTTTCAAATGATCACATCAATCCTCCTTTGGAAATTTAAAATCAAGAAAACTTCCACTCCAATGAAAATTTAGCGAATGAAAAGTTAGTTGTAAGTTTTTAGTGCCATCCAGTAGCTCATACTAGGTTGGGAATAGTACAAGGATGTATTATCCCTAAAATAAGGCCATTTTAAATAAGTTTTTTATATTTGTGAGGTGATTTAAATATCATGAAGTTTTCCTTTCAAATAGAATGACAAATTATTAGAACCACAAGAATAATTTAACAGCTGCACAATTAAATGTTGATATTCTACTAATATGCATCATTCCAACTAAATATGTATGAATTTATGTATGTATGTATTATTTATAATTTTATTGAGAATAATTTATTTTCATTGATGTTAAGGTGATCTTATTACATAATGCATTAAGGACAAAGTGATAGGTTCCAAGTGGATTTGAGAGTGCATATCATGTGTGTAGGACTTTTAAATGATTGACCATGTTTTAGGGATAAAATTAGGGATAAATACTCCTTGGTATACTTATGAAAGTGAAATTTATCAATTTTAATAGTCTTGTGAAGGTCTAGGTGATCCTAGTCATCTCTTAGTCAACTTGGTAGATCTTCCTGAGTAAGCATATTGATGACATCAAAATTCACATGTGTGAAGGTTTCAAAAGAAATTGGTCACATGGGTTTGTTAATATTTATACCTATTTAATGGGTTTAAAATTTAATGTATTGATATGCTTTATATAAAACATTATGGTGGTGAAAATTTGGTATTGCAAGCAGATTTCACTATTTTCCATACTTAGCCAAATTCGTAATATCAAGTGAATAAAGGAAAACTAGTCAGTAGTATTTTATTTATAACTTTTTATAATGGATAAATTTGATGGTGGTGTAAAATAAGTGGTATAGGACTTCAATGGATATCCAATAAAATTTATTATGAGGTTTTATTGGTCGTACAATTGCATTTATTTCATGTGAGAGTTTTTTTTCTTAATAAACTAGGGTGCAAAGAAATGATTGTAAAAGACAAAGTATTGATAAAATATTATTGGTATAAAAATAAAATATGAATTAGACTCCATATATATCATCCTAAAAGTGATTTGGAGTTTTGACTATCAGTAAAAGTGAAGTTATTTTAGGTAAAAGTTGACTTTTGTTGACTATAATTATTGAAAGTCTAAGTAAGCTTCTTGTAGTGGTGTTTATGATCCTTTGGAGGATGAATGAAGGTGTATTATAGATTTTATGATGTTACTAAGGTATTTATATTTCCATTCATATGTGTATCGTACATGTAAATTTTATATTTAGGTATTTTGAGCCTCATTTGTAAAGATAGTGTTTTTGGGCTAGTTAAGCCTAATAGGTCTTTAAGACCTAGTGGAGGTTTTAGAGTATGACCAAATGATTTGATGTTTATTAAGTATGGATAAGGATTATATAGAATTTAGGTAAAGTTATTGAAGCTATTTTGTTCATTGGTAATGTCCATATGGAACATAGTGGCTTAAAGTGTTACATGAAGGTGAATTAGGTCTCCATGGGACCTATTGAAGGCTTGAGGGCTAAAAGAGGTTTCATAAGGTGAGCGAGTGACGTAAATGTGTTGTACGAATTTTTAAAAATAAATATTAAATGTATGATATTTTTTTAAAGTGTTTAAAATGGTTCCATTTTTTTTAATGGTTATTTTCATCTAAGTGTAACATGTGGCCTAATGGATGGCTAATTGCTTAGGTCTTGCTTAAGCCTAGTGTGTTGTTTTGAGCCATTTGGAGCATGGCCAATCTAATGAGTTAATTTAAATTGTATTTAAAATTTTATAAGACATATATTTATTTTTATCCATGTGGGATATATTCTTTAATGGTTAATGCTTGTGACCAACCAAGATTGATTGAAGAAAGAATAATGCATATGTAGAAGGCCATTTTGGTCTCATTGTGCTAGTTAGACAATGAAAGAGTGAAATTCATATAGGATAAGAGGCCATGAAAAACATTATAAAATCATGTTGAATATGTGATAAGGGTCTAAAAAAAAATTAGGTTATGATCAAGTAAGAAGATTTGTTTCAAGGCTTTTAGGCCTATTTTGCTTTGGTGACCTAGTGTAAAGGTTTTGATAATTAAGGAATGAAGTAAATGATATGAGACTTTGAAAAAGTATGTAAGGGATTGAAAAAAATAATAATAACATGTTGAACATGTCATAAATATTAGATAGTGGTGTTGAAGTTAATCAGTAAGTTTTGTATTGATTCAAGGCATGATTAGGACTAGTTAGTCTAGATGACCTACAGTGAAGAAGTGCATTGATTATATGTTGAAAGAGTAATGCATAAGATCTGTATGAATGATATTTATGATGTTTCAAGACTTTATTTACATATAATAACATTATATTTTGAATTATTAATGGCTTCAAGGTTATGATCATGCATATGAGGGGTAAATAAGAGAAAGAGTCATTGTATGCCTTTGTAAGAGGCAGATTTATGTTTGTATGAACTACCGTCACTTATATTAGGTATAAAGGTAGGTTTTAAAGTTTTATAAAGAGATAAAACCATAATTAGGTGTGTAAGACATTAGAATAGAGTTGGAGATCAGTTTTGAGGTGATTGAGTTGGTGCTTGATCATCTAGGGGGTTGTAGCCTCCTTGTTAGTTGGTGATAGCTAAAGGTCAAGTGGGTGATCCTTGATAAGTTGGTGATGATCTAAATTAAAGAAATAATTTAATAGGATAGTATTCCAAAGCTTTTTTTAAGTGAATTTTCTCCCCCATAAGGTTTTCCCACATAATTTATGTGTTATGTGTTTTGATCTTGCATTATTTTCTTTATGCATTACAATGAATAGTTTGTATGCTTCATGAATGATTTTTTTTAACGGTTAATAGTTTTAAGAATTGGAATTGAAGTTAACTTTTTTCATCACTGATTACCCCCCCCCTCTTAGTGATTGTGCTTCTAATATGTATGTATGTATGTGTATGTTGTATGTATGTATGTATGTATGTATGTACATATTTTTGTGAAAATTTGCTATATAAGGATGAAAGTTTGAACTTACAATATTCTATAGTTTTATATATCCTTCACCAAATAAGGAATGAATACTTATGTACCATTTCTTGGTAGTCCTCTAGTCCAAAATTCCAAATAAATTAGCCTTTTAGTTGTTATTTGGAAAGAGCTATATGAGGAAAATGATAGCATTTCCAAAATAAACAAATATTTAATGTCCATAAATAAACACATATTTAAGTAATACTTACCCAAAATTTGCCACGTATATGTATAGCCACTAAGATTATGCCAAAATGCAACTAACCCAAAACAATAAGTCTACCAGAAGCCTAAAAAAACATAAAAATATATTTCTTATTCAAAGACATGAATGTAGCAAACATACAACCATTAATTGCACCTATAGCTAGGGAGGAGAGGAACACCCACTTGCCTAGATTTGAAGGTTGTGGCTCTCAACTTATCCTCCCAACTTATTCCAACAGTATCCATCCTCCACCCCATAGCTATTAATAAACCCCTTAAATTTTAGGGTGCTAATAAATTGGCCATATACTCACCTAAAATTTCCCTCCATAAATCTCCACCTAAAAGTAGACTATCCAATGTCAATGATTATTTTACACCTCCACCAACTTCCCACTATTGATTTAAATTATCTAATATTTGTTATATACCCATATTAAAATAATTTATATATACTAAAAACAACTACAATTTTATTATATTTTTGTGTTGGGATTTATATTCACTTATCATTTACAAGGAACTCTATAAATCATGAATAATTAACTCAAATCCTTTGCATATCACATTGATTAATAATTAATATGAATTATTTACTCCCTTGTAACTTCATTGGCAAAAAGGTAAATGGCACACGTGTGTGTGTGTGTGTGTGTGTGTGTGTGTGTGTGTGTGTGTGTGTGTGTGTGTGTGTGTGTGTGTGTGTGTGTGTGTGTGTGTGTGTGTGTGTGTGTGTGTGTGTGTGTGTGTGTGTTACAAGACTATATTGTACACCTTTATGACCCAATTGAGTTTAGAGACATTAATGTTATGAAATACAAGCATAGATGTAATAGAATAATATAATTTTGATTAGAATTAAATGTATTGGAATATTTGTAATGGTTGCCTTATTTCACTAGTCTTATTTTTATCTATAAGTAAATTTAAGTAATAAGAAATATTAGTAATATTTTATACTCTAAAACATGCCTACAGGTGATCAATTATTTTTATATGGATTCCTTTGATAGCTATAAAATAGTACGGTATTATATGCATATAATATGCATGGGTATGGACTATGTATCTATAATAGTTAAAATATAAACCTTACATGGTAAACAAATTATCAAGTGAACATCAAAGGTTTAAAGTTAGTCAAAATTTTATAGGGGAATTAGTAGCATATCCTATTTTAGTAAGAAGTACTTGAGTATGTATGAACCATTTATTTTTCTATTATATCTTATGCTCAAGTTATTTTTTATTAAAAAAAGGAGATGCATATATATCTCAATAGTAGTTATGTTATGGGAAAAGAATGTGATTTTCTTTGAAATATGAATGCTTTTACCTTGTATTTATTAGAGCATGTAATGATTTGTTTTTATTTAATTAATGGTAGTATGTTATAAATTTTTATTTATTATGATTTTAAATTACTTTATGATATTTCACCATGCATGCTTCATTTGATATAAGGTGATAGGTATTCAGGGTTACTATCATGCAATGTATATACTATCATTTGGTATCATATGACATTTTGATTCATTAACAAAGAGTACATGTGTGGCACTGACTCGGATCCATGAGAGATCTTAATTATATAATAAAAACTTTGGCCCAAGTAATTTTATAACTAAGACATTGTCATTCCATTATACTTTCTAGTTTACATGTGTATGTGTTATGTCATATTAGATAGAAGATTGTTTTCCATGGTATATGTGACTATTACATGTATTAATGATTGTACAATACACAAGTTCTATTTGAATTATATATATATATATATATATATATATATATATATATAATTCAAATAGAACTTGTGTATTGTACAATCACTAATACATGTAATATATAAATCACATGTATTAGTGATTGTACAATACACAAGTTCCATTTGAATTTTATATATATATATATATATATATATATATATATATATATATATATATATAATTCACCCCTCTATGAATGGAAGGGACACTCCTCATGGAGAAGTGTGTGAGAGATCAACGGTTTGTTATAGTAGGAAAAGAACCCCAATGATGCTCTCCCTCTCTTCAAATAACCAACCATCTTGGAACCTTATTCATAATTATTGCATGGATATTAGAGATGTCTTATGCAGATCATATTTACTATTATATGTTTTATCATGTGTACTCTATTATTTAATGATGAAATATAATAAGTTGTACAATCTAATTTATGATTAATTTAATATCATAGTGGTTGTATATTGTATACATAATTATGTATGTTGTAAAAAAAATCTATAAATTTATATATATATATCAATAAATGTGGATTATTTTAGTGTACTTGTGTACCTTTCACTTTTCTATGCATTACTTGAGTAAAAATTATCTTTTATTTTGTTCTAAATTATTTTAAAGCTAAATGGATCATATTATAACCAATGGATTAGATATATATTTTTGAATTTATTATTCTAGGTGATTTTATTAGTCAAAAAGTAAAACATAATGATAATTAATGTAAATGCTTATTATTAAAGTATGTGATAAAAAAAATTGTGTAACTTTGTGTGTGGCCTAGTGGGGTTCTAACAAATGGTGAAAACCAAGTTTTTAGCACCTTAGATAAGCATGGTGATGAAAACCATTCTCCAACATCACACATGATACAAATTGATCTACAATAACCTCATCTATATCACCTTTAATAATCAAGGACAACCTATCCATTTCATTCCCCTCACCCCATCATCTGATTATCTTATCCACCTTCCCCTTAACCTTGGTCCTAAAGTCATATATGTATCACCACTTTGGAGAAATATATGTAGTATGATGATGACTCTTTGTCATAAATTAAAACTATAATATGATCAAAAGACCCTTAGAGAGTTTTTCAAAGCTTCCCTTCCTTCCCCTATCAATTGTCACTTATCCCCATGTCACACCATTACGTGTTAGGTCCTCTCATCTTGGTCACTCAATCTATATTTTCCTTTTATGCCCAATTATCCACATATACATATACGTATACATACATACATACATACATATATATATATATATATATATATATATATATATATATATATATATATATCCCTAAAATTTACCCTTACACTTCTTCCACCTTGTGTCATGACCATGATCCCCTTTTCCCTCATCCTCTCTTATGTCTCTTGTCATTATTCAACACATCATTATTGCACTTCCAATATCACTTGGGGGTAAAGAAATGATAAGGATACATAAAATCTTGAGTTGTTCACCGTATCCCTATTGTAAGAATTTTAATTAAGGCATAACATTATTCATCATGCTTATGTATATTTATGTGTACTTTGTGAATGTTTGTGTGATTATGTACTTTTTAATGTCAATTTCACTTTTGTGTCTTAGTGTTAGTCATTTTGGTATCTTTTTTGTTTATTATTTTATATTTTTATGTCTTTTTTACCCTTAACATGACATATTATGTTACCTTGGTCATATCAATACCATTGATGCATCAATAAAAATGTCATTTGTACATTCTATATTTTCTTTTTGAATCTAGTCTCTTATGCATTATGGTAAGAAGTTATCATGATTATACATATATCATGGTTCATATTACCTAATTATATATTAAAAATTATTTATAAAACATATATTATTCAAGATACCTCAACATACCTAGTCTATATCATCAAGTCCTAGTCACACCTATCATCATAACATATCCATTGTTTGCATCTATAATCTACATCATAATATGTTATCATCATCTAATTACTATCACAACTATACATAAATTGCATCTCTAATATCCTAAGGATAACATCATAATTTAAATAACATCAATCATATATCTAACATGTTAATCTGATGTCATTGTATCTATAATCAAACTAAACAAGATGACATAAAAATTAAAAATCATGAGCATCATAGATACACATCCATAAGTATTATAACATCCATCCCATGTCACATCACATAATCATCATGAAAATTAATAGATATAATAACACATCATCCAAAACATCTATAAGACATATAACTACAACCCATAACACAAGATCATAACCCAAAACATCATATATATATATATATATATATATATATATAATTTAAATATTTATCCTTGATTACATCAAAAATGGTATATATAATATGCATCATGGACATTCATTGGCCAAAAATAAAATATCATGTGAAAATCACCTCTGACTCTGGTTGTCTGGTGGTGGTGGCCTCGAATATGGGTGCATAGAATATGTGGATGTGTTGGACCTAGAAGAAGCCCCAAATTGATTATTCTCTCTATAATAATTTCCCCTCTTCCCTATCAGTGTATCCTACTCATAAATTTTCTATCAATACTCACCTCTCAGGCTACCCTCAACACTTGACTCACTACTTTACCCATTCCATGTGTCCCCAATAGTCTATGTGCAACATCTCTCTCCATATCTAAGCCTTGGGCCTCTATGTCCCTCTAGTTAGACTCTATCTAAAATTGTGGTAGATGATTTTGAGTAACCTACATATGAATAATTTTAACCTAAAAGGTATTAATCTAAGTATCATGCTGAGCAATTTAACCCTACAAGGTAGTAATCATAGTATCACTCTAAGTGAGTTATGTTTCAATAGTGGTCATCTAGGCCACCTAGTCCCTCAATCTAGTAAGTTATGTCAAGTGTGAAGTTGTATGTGTCATTGAGGTAGCCACCTATCCATGAGTATTAAATATTTGTATCTATAAATCTACTACTTATATTTCTAGACAACCAATCGCATATGTCCTCACTCTGATCTCTTCTTGCATTTTATCAATCAAAGTCTAATCCTCATTTGATCTTGTTAGTGTTTATGGATCTACCTGATCCCCTCCTCTAAGATGCACTATATATTCTATTGGGATTTTATCTTCTCCTCCATTCTTTTCAACTGGTTAAGCCACATGTGCATCTCTTCCATCCATATCTCTTCTTACCCTCCTTTATATAGGTCAATGGTCTAATAATACTCTCAGCCATTAGCTCATTGTTCCCACCATCCATCATAATCCATTGCCACACCTAGATCTCCCATTAATATATGATAATCCCAACCTAATGATGCTAATATATCAAAAAAATTAGTCACTATGACCTTACATATAAAAGGTTCCCATAATTACCTCTCCCTCATCACCCATATAAAGACATGTGAGCTTTGTGATATGCCATGCCATTACCCAGACTATCAAAAGACCATGTCATCCCAATACCACTCCACCATAGAATCGTTTCTCCTAATGCTATAACATTTTGTAATCATGTAATCCATAAAGTCAACATCATATGCCCATCCCCACTAAATCACTTTTTAAGGCATCTATGTCATCTGATCAATCATCAAATAATTTAAAGCTTACTTATAAAAAGATATATATCCTACATGATCCCTATGCCCACCCATCATTATCTCCCAACCATATAAAATGAGCTCATCAGGTGTCCTCTACTAGAGGTTCCCCATAGTTATATTGACCACTTCATGCTCCTAGGCCCAAATCTAAAGCAATGTCATCACGTCAATACTCACCCCATATTTATAAGTCACTAGATGTGGGTCTTGATATAATTATGTTAGTTTTGTCAGTCTTTATGAAAATACCTATCCAAGATATGCCATCTGTATCCCTTAGATCAATAGCGAAGAATTGACCATTCTTTTTAGGAAATATAATTTTGTTGATAAGAGCCATAAGAGTCAAGGTTAGTTGATCCATAAAAGCTTTATAATAACATTGATCCATGTTCAGCTATCCTATGTATAAACTAACTCATATGTGACTTATCAAATACATCACTATGGTGATCTATGACTTAGACTACCAATACAACCTATCACCTCTAATAGAGATCCTATAATCCTCCATACATCCTTGAGGGTCACTATAATCTCTATAGTAACAAAATCAAATCTATTGGTCTCTCCATACCATCTCTCCACCAATGTTGGGATCAAAACATGATCATTTTAGATCTAGGGCATTTGTGCTACATAGTAGAGGCCTACCAACTCCAAAACATTATAATCCTTTGTAGTCAAGGTGGACATATCCTATAACACCAATAAATTATATCCCCATGATGCCATAAGGGGTAACTCTTTCAATCACACACAAGTTAGCCTTTTAGTCTATTTATCCCACTAACTCTTATATGTCTCTTATTCTCTCAACTTCTCTATAAATTTTCATTTATTGCCTATTTTTTTGTAAAATCAATATTTTTTTTCATAAAATTGACTTTTTTAAAGTCAAACTCACATTTCATCTTCTATGGCATCACTTTTTGGTCTTACTATGAAATCATGTTTTATGAAGGTAAAGTTGCATTTCTATTTTCAAACCCACATTTCATAAAAAATAAGTTTGCATTTGAATAATTTTGTGAATCTGCTTATAACTATCATGAATCCATGTTTTTCTCTAGTAAATATGTAATTCTAGTTATGAATATGTATATATCACTAATTAATAACACTAAACCTAATTCTAGTAAAATTGCATTTTAAACCTAGAAATTTGCATTTTTAAAACGTGAAGTCCTTTACAATCACAATGTTGTCAATATTAAAATGTAGCTTCGTTAAAATTTCAAAAATACCCTAATAAATTTATTAAAATGTGAAAATCACTATGTTATCCTTGAATTCAATAGGCTCAATTCATGGGATAACCCCTAAAAAATTTGTCCATTTCATTTCCCATGGTCTCTAAGCACATAAAACAAGATTGATCTTTGTCTCTTTGCATTTATTTTTCCCAAAAAAGTTCATTTTTAAGGGAATTTTACATCCCATGTAGTTTGGAATTTTTTTTATGAACTACACTTTATTCTTTTCGTACTAACTCAAAGAATTTTCCTGGCATTGCATACGTTGTGTCGAAGAATTTTTTTGACATTGCACATGTTGAGTTGGAGAATTTTATCAACTTTGCATATGTAATGTCAAAGTTTTTCTCTGATATTATACATGGGACCCACTACCCATATTATTTAATGGGCATTAATTATCACATTATATACATATATATATATATATATATATATACATATATATATATATATATATATATATTACTCTTGATAATTTTTATTTTTACCATTTTAATCTTCCTCCTCACCATTTTCAATCTCACTGCACTCCTTCTAGCACCATTTTTTAGCTTTTTAACATGCCTCCTATCATCATTATTGAAGTTCCCCTCATTTTCACATTGATTTTTGGGCTTGTATTATAGGTAGGGTTTTCATTTTTTTTCCTTCTTCCTTTTTGTTCATTTTTAGTCAGTCTTACCACCTAGGGTTTATGTTTATTATCATTTTCTTTTATGTTTTAAACCCATATCATGGCCACTCCAGCCTGTGGAATATTTCTTTGTCATTTTATTTTCTATGATTGTAACTCAGATAAATTTATTTGAGATACATCTTTGTCTTTCCTATTCCCGTGCATCTCAAAGAATTTTCTCTGAGTTGCACTTTTCCCTTTTCCTTTTCACCCCATTCACATTAGATAACTTTCTCTAAAGTGTACATTCTCATTTGATTCACTTCAGAGAAAATTCTCTGATGTGCATCAAATCAACAACCCTAAACCTAGGGATATAGGTCAAAGAATTTTCTTTGACTTACATCCTAAAAAACCATCTATGCCATCAAGTACAAGTTAGAGAGTTTTCCCCAACATGCACCAAAAAATAAAATTAGATGAAGTTTGGATAATTTTCTCTGACCTAAATCCAATCTTACTCTATCGTCATGCAAGTCAAATAATTTTCTCTAACCTATACTCAATAAGGTAAAACTAGATTATGCAAGTTAGAGAATTTTCTTTAACTTACATCTCAAAACCTTCAAACACCTATGTACTTTGAATAAAATTATCTAAACTACACATCCTTCACCATATCTTATGTAAGAGTATTATTTTTTTCCACTCTTACATTTTTCTGAAAAGGATTAAAAATGCAAACTCTGGATATCCAAATTTTCCTACTTGTAGCTATTAGATAAATGTCAAATAATTCTCCAAAGAAGAAGATAATGAAGTAAAAGTTTTAGGGTGTGCTTCCATTATCCACAGTTGATTCAAATGTAGATTATATTGGGGGCATAGAGATTGGCCATGTAGACATGGATAAGTTATTGCAAAGACTAGGAAGAGATCCCATTGCATCTCATATGCAACTAATACTTCACAGTGAAATCCACTTGGCTACAACATTTCCCATGTCAGCTTAAGATTCTAAATTCATCTTGACCATGGATTCACATTTAGATAAGGAAAGTTGATCAATCAAGGATTCAGAGGGTAAAGTGGTCATTCACCTTGATGAGGAATATTTTGATAAAATCTTTCACCTCTCTGAGATTGAAGAGTATTTAGACTTAACTATGGAATTAGCTCTAGAATATTACGATAGAGATCCTGAGAAGTGCAAGAAGAAAATCAACTCCAAATGGCTCAAGACTCCTTGGCCCACCATTGCTAGATGGCCCAAGTATTTGTATCGAAGTGAATTTTTAGAGGAGGTATGAGATTTGATCACCATCCTAAGCAGAGTGAAAATATTTCCAACTTCAAACATTTTTTTAGAATGGATGTATCAATATATTTGGGTTATCAAAAGGGACAAGAAAAGGATATTTTGGGGTAAATAAATTAGTGATGATATCTTTCATTAACTCTCTGAGGTGGCTTCTTCACGTAAGTTTTATATGACTTCATATCTCATGTATGTTGCAGCTAGTATGAAGTGTTTCTTGGGTTTAACTATTATTAGTGACATAATAAATGTTTCTGTATATGAGCATTATCCAAAACTAACTTTCAAGGAAACCATCAAACATTACAAGAGAGTTAATGATGATTTCTCCTACAAATTCATTTGTACTTTTGAGAAAGATCTTGAAAAGAAGAAAGTTTTAGATCAAGCATGGGCATAGGTCAATATGGTTGGTTGCATTTTCTTATAGTTCCAAACCTTTACCTATATTAGGTTAGGAGGGTTTGATGAGTAACCTTACATGCTACCTAGGTACCCAAGTGAAAAGTTAGTATTAATGGACAAGTAATGAGTGTGCATAAAAAACAATCAGATGCCCATAAAAAAGGCTTCAAGTTTCCAATCAATATTGGTTGGTACATAATTTCCACTACTCTAAAATCCAAAACCATGAACACTAAGTTATAGTGGATTACACTTAAGAAATTCAAAAGTAGAGAAAACTTTGATTACATGATAATGAAGGAGAAGCTCAAATGTAATATCACTCACATACACATAATTGAAGACATTTGGGTAGAATGTAGAACCAACAAAGATATAAGGAGACTTGATTATATTTTCCTCACTATTGATCAAATTGTTAATTTAAAATTGGTAGATATTCCTAAAGATTTCATAGATGATGGGAATATATTAGATCCATCATATGATAAAAATCAAGTGACTTGAACTCCTCTTCCTCCCATCTAATGGTCATTTAAAGAATCTACTTCTATTAGAGATAGATTCTAACCCATTATTTCAAGAACTAATGCTTGGTTTGAAGGACAAAAGATCAAAGTGAAGTCATTTAAGACTATTTCAAAAGAAGAATATGATAAAGAAATGACAAAGAAACATGAAGAGCTGAGAACAAAGAACAAAAAAGATGCCTCTACCTTGACACATAAAGTTAGGTTTTTGTTAAAAATTCAAGGTAAGGGAAAAGGCAAAGAAGTAGATACAAAAAATAATGACCTATTAGGTCGAGAGGAAAATCCAATCACAAGTGAAGCACTAGTTCATGTTGAACTTTCACCACCAATGACCTCCTAAGTAGAGACCTCTCAAGGGGAAATTTCTCAAGTTGAAGTATCAGGAATAAAAACTTCATAGGTAGAATTTTCTACTCTTCCTCCTTCCACTCCCATTATTCTAGATGCTTCCACAATACCTCTCAAAAATATTCTCTCATCTCCCCCTTCACCCCCAACTATTACTCTTTTTCAAGTTCCTCAATATAGTATGTTGGCCCATGTTTTTGACTTTGTCTAATTTTCCTAGCCCTTCTACATCAATAGAGTTAGACACTAATTTATATATCATTCATCAAGATATGTACAAGTTTATGTCTACTTCATCCTCCAAATTGACAACCAAGGCCTCCTTTACCCCTATTTTTAACTTGCCAACAATAACTATAATTTCTTCCATTCTCACTCCAACTTCACCTATCATAATACCATTCCATCAATATCCATCCCATTACTCGCTACCTCCATCCCACTTGCCATTTCACTTACCTCAAAAACTATTGATCTTATCCCAACATCCCAAGCTTTGGATTCCTCTGCATAAGGAGATCCATCTTCTCTTCCCCCTTGGTTGACATCACAAACAACTAAGATGAAGAAGCAAGTTATGGCACCAGAAGACTTTGATTTTGGTTAACTTCAATTAGTGAAGCTAAAAGTGGATAAAAAGACTAAAATAATGTCAAGAGTGATTGTTGAATTTAGTTATAAATATGTTGAGGTTACAATTCCTCCAAAAGATAAGAGCATTTTAGTTATCCAATTATCTAATTATGTGATTGGATGGATAAACCTAGGTAAACAAATGCCTGAAGGTGTGAAAGAAGATTTGTAGGCAATAATGGCATCATTGATTGAGAGATATGATAGAGATAAAATGAATAATGATCAAATCAAAGTACAAGTAGAATAATTAAATTTAGTTCTACTAAAGATCATGCAAACTTATGAATCTTTGGAACCTATTGGGGGTGATATTACTGAGAAAGATATTCAGTAAGTTGACAAAATTGGGTCACAAGGTTAGGAAGTTGATGCCTGGATGGAGAGACTGATAGTGCAAGGTACTCAATAGATAATATCTATCATTAATATTCTCAAAAACTTGGATGAAGATAAAATAAAAATAAAACAAACTCTAGATACTCTTTCTCAAGATTCATAATTGACAGATAAATATATTCAAACATGGACTCAACTACGTCAATTCAAGATGGAGCTTTTGATCAAACAAAAGATCAATTTCAAACAAGAAAATGTGAATAAAATACAAACATGTAATGGTGAATAAAAAATAAGTTCTCAGTTTAATCAAGAGTATTGAAGAAGCCCAAGGTGTATGCACTAACAAAGGACTGGACCTTATAGAGAATATTGGAGAACTTCCTTGTCAGGGGATCAATGATTTTAAGGAAATTCTTCATGATGAAATAATTGTTAAAGATTTCACTTATTTGGTTCCAACAGAGGTCAAAATAGGGACAATTTTACTATTACATTAACATATTGATTAAATTTTAAGTGATAATAGATAAATTTTAGAGAATCATGGATAAAAGTAAAGACTTGCCAATTAATCTAACAGATTATGTCATGAGGATTCTCATTGTTTCCAAAATCACTTTAGGGATGGATAAGAATGAATTTCAAGCAAACATGTAGAGATATAAGGAATATCTAGATCAAAATAAAAAGGAATAAATTCCTGTGTCCAAAGACAGTTTATTTTTATATGTTTTTATGTAATTTTGTTTAGTGTAAATTACATGTAGGAAAAATACACAGTCCTAAGTCAAATTGGACTATGTCTTAGACTAAGTCAAATATTTATATTTTTCCTATTTTTTTAATAGATACTCTCTATAAATAGGAGGATGTTATTTTTAAAAAGTATCACTAAGATATATAGAAGGGAAATGCTACCAAATTTGAGAAAATAATTTTGAAACTTTGTGTTCATATTGTAAATCTTGAATTTCATTTAATATAAAAAAATTAAGTGATCTTTCAATCTTTGTGTTGAGATAAACTTGTGGTGTGTTGGAGATGTTCTTGTATTTTCCATTACACTTTATTATGATTTAATTGAATTATGGCATGAAAATTTTTATAAAATGGAAGATGTCAAGAAGCTAATTTTGGAGTCTTTGAGCTACTTTTTATTTATTGGGTTTGTGTTCATCATTGAAAGTGAATTATTGAGGAGACTTTGGGCTACTATTTATTCTTCTATGATAATTTTAATATTTATTGGAAATAAGGTGAAGACTTTGGGCTACACCTTATTCTATCTTTGAAGTTTACTCTGTTGGTATTATTCTTGTTAATATTTTTGCTAACAAATCTGGATATCAATTATATTTGGTCCATCAAGTAATCTTAGATTTTCAAAATATATCACAAATAATGGAAGAAAGTTTATGATTGAACATCAATTATGAAAAAAGAGGATTGGATGATATGACAACATCCACTATGATAAAATTAATGTAAATAAGTGTAAATAATAACTTGTTTTTATAAGTAGTAATAAAAAGGGAGTCTCCCCTTGTCTTGAGGAGAGATTTTATCTCATCACACTATGGCTGAAATAACCATTTTGCTACCATTGTGTTGGTAACAAAATATTCACCCAACAGACTAAAGTCAAGGATACTTATGAGGTCCCCACAGTTAGCTGGTATATAATAGTCTCAAACCCTCTCTACTTGGTTTCAATCATGTGGGATATTATCCATCTATCCTATATTTCTCTTATGGACCAAAGCTCAAATTTTCAATAGGTTAGGGTAAAAATTCCTAAGTTTTACCCCTCCCATCCCTATTTACCCCCTATTTTTTTACATTTTAACCCCCCAACTTTTCTTATTTATTTATCATAATAATTTCCTCCTATCTTTATCTAAACCATTCAATATCTTACCTAAATAACCACTTAAATCCTTAATTTTTCTCATTGTTCTCATCTATATACTAATTAACCTATCACAACATATGTATTATTTATTTTCATCCAAACTTCTAGTCTTACTTCCTATTTTATGAGAGTTACATTGGTTTGAGGTCCCTACAGACTATGTAGGCAACATTTGATCACATGGGGTATCTAATGATAGCTCAGTTGTAATAACCCATTTTATTCCTTCATCTATTGGCCACTCAAATTCTTCCCACCTTTCCTTGTCATCTTATCACTTTATTCTGATTAAATCATCATTGTTTCATGCCAAGACTACTTTTTGGCTATAATCAGTCAATTATGTCTGGCCTAGTACTTCTACTCCTATGTATATGATATCACTTGAGGAAATCAATAATACATCTATTTAGTCAAATCAGCAATTCAATTATTTCAAGACACATCAGTCCCTATCAATACAACTTTATAACTCTCTATGGCATGTGTCCTTATTTAGGATACATCTAAAGCTTCTGAACAATAGTCCCTCAATCCATCAAGTTGATACTCATGACTCTAATGCCTAGGATATGTCAAAAATCCATAACATTATATCAATTAATCATCAAATCTAACCCTATATCTCTCTTAAGAATGCATCTTTACCTAGGATGCGTCTATATATTTTAGTATTTCATCATCATCTTGTTATGGATTCTTCCCATTTAGGGTACAACCAATGTCATGACATCATCAACTTCACTCCCTCACATATGTCTTTTCCAAGGGCAGCATCAATTCATAGCTCATTAATAATGTCGATCTTATTCTTCATCACTACCATTCATGTCCATCACATTCATAGTAACCCAACCCCCTTTATCTATTCACACCTACCACCCCTCATTTTCTCTTTCAAGTGGCCATCCATATCATTCTTCCCTACATGAACCCTTGTGGAGGCATCATCCATCCTAACTTACTAATATCCATGAGCATCTTCTTATTTAAAATACCATTACTTATTCTAGTCATAATGACCTTTCAAAGAGGGGAAAAGCATACATGTAAATTAACTCACTCTATTGTCTACTACTAATTCTCTTTATTAATTGCTAATTAATATCACATCCCTAGTAATAATAAAATCCCCCTTGCATTTCCTACATCATACACTAACTTTACATGATCCCACATTTTAATATTTTTTATTATTAACATCCCATATGTCACCAATCCCCACTTACATAATATTTTCAATTTAAAATTCATACCCCAACTATCACCTACTACATCCAGTATCTCTCCAACAAATATCTCCTTAATCATCATTTAACCTTAATTAAGCATCCCTAATGAATTCTATAACACTCTAAATTTCCTAGAGCCTCTCATTAATTATTATTGAGAACTATCTAAGAAATTTTAATTTATATAAAATGCATACACCCTTATATCTTCTTCCATTATGGATAAATCCTATCCATTGATATTCTCCACCATATTATATATAATCTACACCCCCATACCATAAAAACTAGCCAATGAACTAATAATCCAATAATATTATACTACCACCTTATCTCATAATAATCCTTCATCACCATGGCTATAAATATTGAAGCCATATTCAACCAATCCAACATTCAAGAGCGATTAAGAAGCATTCAAATGGTCATTTGGGATCATCAAATCTTGTCAAAGAGGTTATTTGAAATATAATTTGAGGTATAATTATGTGTATTTTATTGTGAAATTATTTTCCATCTGCCTCTTTTACCTAATCAAAGGTTTTCTTATAGATTAAAGTAGTTTATGTGGTTTTATATTGACCTTAATTATTGCTCGCATTCTTATTTCCAATTTAAATTTATAGCATTATAGAAGCCACCAGTTTCTTCATCCCACTAAACTATGACTAATTTCCCAAATTCAAAATCATCTAATAGTTTGTCCCACACATTTCACATGTCCCATTCGAGTAAATCCCAAAAATACCACTATATAAACATATTTTATATTCATTTGTTCACTAGATGTCAAGAGTATTTTATATTACAAACACCAAAATTATTCTAACTACACACTAAGAGGAAAGCACCTATTCTTCATAATTATGAGTCCATATAGCCCAAGTAGATTTAAAATAAATTTGAATACATTGGAAAGGTCATAAGTCAGTTTTCAAACACTTAATTATACTAACATTGCACTAGCATATAACATTACACTAGTATTTCACACACACCACTACAACATGGAATTTAATCCCTCTTAAGAGCATGGGTATATAGGCAATGTTCAACATGATGGTATTGAGGTCAAGCACAACTTTATCCCCTAACCCCTTTTTCCTCATTTATTATTTTTGGTCATCTTTGTCATTGAGCTAGGATGTTCAAGTGAAGAAGAAGGCACACATTGGATCATGTAATGAATTGAGTGACCCCTAATATATACATAGGACCTTTAGGCAAAGGTGCACTAGTCAAATCTCACATAGAGGGAAAACCACTAAAGGGTGTTAGTGCACCCTAGAGACACCAGTGTAAGCTAACCTTGTCTAAATAGTGTGGCCTTATCCCATCATAAAATAAATCCTTATTCTTGATTAACATTGACTTCAAATAGTCCCACAGTTGATTGCATAGTCTTTATTACAATATCTCAAATTTGAGTTTCAACTAAGTTGTTTATCTTTAGTGCTTTCCCCTTTTAGCACATTTCTATAAATAACAAGTTCTAAATAGTCTTGTGTATTTACTACATATCTTATATATTATAAATTTACTTATTTATTTTTCATAATTATATTTATAGTTTTTTAATCCCTAATTTTTTATATAACATATTGGTTAGCCTATTTATTATTGAATATTAAAAAACCCTAACCATTCATGTTGATAGGGTTTATTTCCTTAATTTTATTATTTTTAATTATTGTATTAGGGTTTCTAGATTTCATAAATTATTTGTTAATATAAATCTTCCAAATTTCCATTTCATATTTTATATAATCTGAGAAATTTATTTCTACCTCTTAAAAGTGATAGAGTAAGTGGTACTCAAGTTGAGCATACTTAGATTTATTTTGATAAGGCATAAAATTTGGATAAGAAAAAGGGTATATCAAGACCATCAGATAATAATAAACAAGATGAATATGTAGAAGTTCATGACCATATTTTAGAGCATGAACAATATAATCAAGACAACATTGACTCTCAAGATGAGCATTAAGATGTAGTTCCACATATTAATGATAAATTACCAAATCCTAATAAAGTGCAAATTAATAAAAACTTTTTATGAATAATTCCTAAATAACCTTAAGATTATCATATGATCTTGAAAACTCTTTTGAAAATAAAAAGTGCAAGCATGATTCAATAATCTGAGACATCTACTTTTATGGGTTCCTTGTCTTTTTCTACATCACTCAATACAATGTGTATCATCACTCAATATAACTTGCATACAAACATATACTATTAGGGAAATCCAAGGTTTTAAACATATCAATATGTCAATCTCTACTTAGTCACTCTTTACACCACCTTTGGTTATCACACATTATATTCCTGTTAAGGTCAACATACCCCCATTTTTTAAAAATAAGGATCCTTGTTTAATTTTGCAAATTGTGTTAGGAATTGGCATTCAAACTAATCAAAATTTCATTATTAAATATCATATTTGATTTATATTTCATTGGCATGTCATCATATTATCTTCATTTAACTTTATCTAATATTTATGATATGATTCTTGTGTTCATGTTGAAGGTTTAATGGGGTCCCAATTGTGTGAATATTGTCTAAGGTTTTGTGTTTTAAATGTCAAATTAACCCTTAGTTGGATAAATAATTTGATCTCAATTGACCGTTATATACTAACCTTTGGTCACAATTGAATGGTTGAATCTATGTTTAAATAATGTGAAAGCCTTAGTCTAATATGTTTAGCCTAAGTTTCTCTTAAATAAGATCAAATTTGTGTGGTTCAAATTTACATGGGAACATTTATTATGTCTTAGACTTTGTTCAAAATTTATCTTCAGTTTCTAATCATGCTTATCAACATGACCAAAACCTTATCCTAAACATTTATGCTAGGTCCTTTATATCCTAAGACCCCACCAAGTCCATTTTATTAGTCACATAGACTAATTAAGTGTGGAAGCACTTTATTATATTTTAAACTTAGTCTAAAGCTTTATCCTAAACTCCTAGTTTTATTTTTTAATACAACTAAAACCTTAGGCTAAAACTTTATCCTAAGTTATTTATATACCCTGAGCCCTAACTTAGTCTATTTTTGTTTTCCATAGGAATGAATCAACGTGAGGACACCACATGGAAAGATCTTGGATATCAAGTAAAGTATAGATGGTATATGGGTACCCACCCTAGTCAAAATGTCAAAGAACTCATATTAAGCATGATATTGACAAGTGTCACCATCTTGAAGGTAGCTCAAAGATCTTATGGAAAGAAAGGAGTTAATAAATCAATAATCCTATAAAGGAAGTGGAATAATGAATCACATTCAACTGCCTAGATTTAGATCAATGGAGCACATTGAAGTGTATAGTAAATATCTAATGGCATGAGGAAAATTAAATAATTAAAGGATATATGAAGGGATCCAAGAGTGAAAATGGTATGAAATTGGTGACTTAGCTTAGAATTAATAGTCTACGTTTAGCCAAATAGGATCAAGTGGATTGAGATCGATGGATCCCATTGATTCATGAAAAATAAGATTCAATAGTGTGAGATGAAGCTAACTTTTTAAAGGGCCAAGAATGAATATAGAAGTGATGCATATCATAACCATGATAAATGGAATGTAGATCAACCAATGGCATTCAACCTCTTAGATCTATATCTATGGCAAGTAATAAAACTAACTTTTCAAAGGGCCCAAATGGAACAAAAAGCCACCACATGACACAAAGGCATTAAATGATGGAGCATGTTTGTAATAAATAGAGATAGCCCATGGAGATACCATATGACACACTCTTAGGAGATCAAATGAATATCAATGGTCTATGATGAAGCTAAGGCTAGTGAGCCCTAAAGAAGATCAATATAGTGTGTTTAATCAAGCCTCGAGATTGCATGATATGGTGATACATGTCCAAAAGTGATAAACAGTCACATTTTAAAAATTAATTTATAGTTTGGCATAGTAATACTACATAGACAAGACAAGTTAGATGAAATATGTTTTGGACTCATAGATATGAAAGGTATAAATAATAAATATAAGCAAAATCTAAGACATGAAGTTCATAACTCGAACTCCATTTCCACCATTGAATCTATATATAAACCTCCAAAAAATCCCTAAGTATATGAATTTCCCAATTTATTTTGTATTCACTATAATTGAGCCTAGAAGAGATAGATTATTATCTACAACTACATAATTCAATCAAATGGTGACCCAAAATCCCATTTCAAAGGAAAGAATGGAGCTATACTTAACAACAGATGTTGAGGGATGTATTTTTAGGGATACTAAGTTTTTTTCCTCTACTTTAAACATAGGAGATAATAATTGGTGGAAAATGTTCTAGATGATCAAGAATAAACCAACCATTACTAGGTAAAAAGAGAAGAATCTCTCAATAAAGGGGCTATATGATGATATTATTGCAATTCAAATGACTAGTCTCTATTAAATAGTAGTGAAGCCTAAGGTACTTCACTACATTGACATTCTTGATTCCATTTTCAAGGAAACTACGATAGATAAGGGAATTATAATTAATGAACATAATTTGAGAAAAGTTACTTATATTGATGATATTGCATTTGAGTCAAATTATAAGTTGCCTAAACTCCAAATTGACCTAGCCTCTATCAATTCCTAAATAAAGAAAATAATTGATGAACACCCTAGCCATATGGTTAGATTTTGGAAATCAAGTCTTTTTAGACTTCAATAAAAACATTTATATCAACCAATTCAAACTTGGAATTAGGATGACAATGACAATGTTAAATAGGTTATGTGGAAATGTAACCACTACATATGTAGACCCAATATGGGTGCCCATAGTATAATTTATAGTTAAAAAGGCAATTAACCCCCCTTTGGGTGAAATATTCAGTATATCATTAAGTACACAAATCTATGCAATTAGGCATAAGAAAAAAACCTAATTTTTCATGATGTCATATCTCTTAGATGCTCTTTGTGTAACAACAAAGATTCTAAACCAAAGGGAACGGTTCCTAAATGGAATATATACTATGTCATAGTATTATTTCAAGTTGTACATTTTCAAATATAGAAACCACATTCAATTTATATGTGATTGTGGCCACCCTACCCTGAGTGAAGCTATAATTGGTATCCCGATGACAATAATTAGCCCACTAATCAGGAAATCTATAAAAGCTATGTGAGACATATGATTATATCCATACTATACAATCATAAGGATTGAGGGGACTTAAAGTTATCCTCTAAATTTATATGTTCATGTCCCTAATAAGTTAACTAAGTAAGAACTTGCATACTAGCTATTCCATGGCATTGATGGTCTCTATAAGACTAAGAGAAAAGGACTCCACATCTTCCCAATGACAATTAGAAAAATTATATTCAGATAGTGGGATAATATTTTAGCTACATCAAAACACATATCATCCTTCATAGCTTCTCAATGACAATTGGAAAAATTATATTCAGATAGTGGGATAATATTACAATTGCATCAAAACACAAATCATCCTTCAAGCTATAGATTGATGAGTTCAAGTAATGGGATATTTATGGGAAAGTTAAGAAACATTTTAAAAACAAAGGAATTCTAAATATGCCCTATAATCAAGAGGTTGGTGCCTTGTATCCCATTTACATTAAAGCATCCTCTTATTTTGAAGTCACCAAAAGATTGAGAGAACATAACCTGAGGCTTGAGTTGATATTGGAGAGAAATCAAAAAATGGATGATAGATGGTAATTGGGATCCAGATAATATCATCTTATCAGTGGTGAATCCTCTAGACTTCCATCAGTTAGTGTATAAGTAGAGGTTCAAGTGTAACATAGGCTTGAGGAGAAAAGGCCACATGAAATACATTCTAGCTCATCAACCTATGAACCTCCTAAAGTAGCATGATAATAATCACATCAAGAAGAGATTCACATGATAGAATTAGACCCTATAAGACTATTAAGGATGCATTGAAAATGTTATCTAGTGCTTATGAGTCAGATGATGAAGAAGCCTAGGCTGAGGAAACAAAGGAAGAGAAAGGGAAATAAGTGGTATTAGACTTAGTTTGGGTTGACACACCTAAGGGGAAGGTTGAGCTAGCCATTTTTCCTAAAGAAAAAATACCCAAAGTGACTTTCACTAGTCCTCTAAGTCAAGTCAACTTATTCAGTGAAGAAAATATATTATATGTCCCACCAATTCTAGAATGGTTCTTGTATGAGCCTAGATTACAAAAAGTGCCTACTGTGCAACATCTTTAGGCTATGATGAAATACATTAATATTTATGTGCATCAAAATTGTAAAACATGGATCATTACATTGTAAGAGGAGGAAATAAGGAGATTAGTTACACCAAGTAATTCAACAACTTCATCACAAATGGAGATTCCTATTCCTTAGGTGACACAATCTTCAATAGAGGTAATGTTTGACCCTAAGACTGTTGGTTTACAAATGGTAATTGAGAATAAGGTCATCCAAGGAGGTGAAGATGTGATATAGTAAAAAGTAGAACCACTAACCAATCTAACTCAAGTAGGAAGATAGAAACCTGGAGAAGATCAAATTTTTGTATATGTCTTGGAGTTGACCAAAGAATAGACATAACATCTTAAGGCTACCATCAAGGTCTTGAAACAACAAAATAAGAACTTGCAGGAGAAGTCTATTATGTTTGATCCTGGTGAGATGATCAATATGTTTGAAACCATTCTATATGATATGTTTAATTCTTTGAAATCAATAAGGTACAGATAAGATGTGGTGAGTTAGCAAAGTGTTGTGGCCATGAATCAAGTGACTCAATGGTAGGCTTCATGCAACAAAGTGAAAGACTTGATCAACATTCTAATATAAGATTAGATTTTTACATTAAAACTATTATCCTAGCCCATTTGAATATTGTTATGGTTATAATAATAGAGAATATCAAGGGTTTGAATAGATGGTCCAAAGGCCTAGAAGATCTTTTTGAGGATAACAAATAGTTAGAGATTAGAATGAAACATACATTGGGAAGTTTGATCATAGACCCAACTGCACTCATCCCTATTAGCTTAATCACTAATGAGGAGTTCAAAGTTAGGCCTACGCAAGTCATGAAAAAAGTAAAGAATCAAATCAAAGGTATAATAGGGGCAGACAATAGTAGGATTTTGGACATGATCCTATCAATTGAAGAAAATATTAGTGATGCTTGGAGCATCAAGGAAGCTTTGGGTAGGAATGACAAAGATGCCATAGGCTTGGTATATGAAGAAGATGAACTTTTCATGGAACCTTTCATCAACCTCAAAATGATTTATGGACAAAATGATATGGTGATGAAGATCTTATAGACTGTAACCACAAAGGAGCCCCAAAGTCAAATTGGTTAACCTAAAAATATTCTCTTGTATAGAAACATGTATAGTTTTGAAAATGAATATTCTTTTTTAAAAGCATGTACAACTTTGTAAATCACATTGATTATAGGTTAGTAATTTTACAAAGTGTCTATATATAGAACTTTGTATAAGGATAGTTGTCCTTAATACTTTTTCAACTATCGTTGGACATGATTGACCAATATACCTCCTTAGTTTTCTATAGAAGAAGGTATTATCATTTGTAAAAGGAAGGAGTTTTGGAGCAAGAAAACTCTATGCAAATTTGGAGTAACTAATATAAGTAGAGAATTATAAAAAGATTGTCTCATTATGTTTGTGTGATTGTTATTATGGCTGCTCTCTCACATATCTAGTCTAGTTTTTAGAGTTGAATGGTTCTTATAAATTCTAGATATGTAGCTTTAAATGCATAGTTGTCAATTTATGATAATTCTAGATTGATTGAATTATCTTGGGTTCATTTTGTGTTCTTTAATCTTTTTGTAGATGTGTTAATGTTATTGGCTTATAGGCATGAATCTTTGAAGTGAATCTAGTTTTTGTTTGCATTATTTCATGTTATCCTTAGATGTTTGCCTAATATGTGATAGGATTTGAGCTTATCCTATTTCATGTCATATATTGGTTAAGTGCATATTTGGATGAAATTTGAACTTTGTTATAATGTTTGGATTAAAGATTAGCAATATCATCCTTCTCTATCGTATCCTTCTTTTTGCTTATTTTTTTGATCATTTCACTTTAGATTAGCTTCAATTATAAATATACATTTTAGTTTAGATTATAGATCTTATATTTTGAACATAATTCACTTCACTTAGTTTAGATCATTTTCATTTTCATAGATTAACTATTAAGACATGGTTTCTCCCAATAACCAAATAGTTACATCATAAATTTGTGAAATAGTCCATGTCTTTTGTTGTTATTCCACCAAAGATATCAAGAATATCAAAACTTATAACTCATGTAATGGATTTTTTGAATCCATAAATGAGAAGTGTTTCTTAAACACTCTAAACCATCTATGATACACTTTTAGGTATCAACAAGAACCCATTGCACTGGTGCTAAATGGAGGGCTTTAGCTAAGTCTTTGTGAATATATAGTGTCTTTTCTAATTTTAGTGAATTTTCTTCAAAGATCAGTGGCTTATTTGCATATTTGTGTTGTTCTTAGCTCAATTGTGTAAAGTTCATTGATATTTGTGGTTTTAGACCAATCTTTAGGTTCATTTAGCTAAATATTGTCATTATTTAAAGATTCATGGTAAATAGTTTCAAAGGTAGATTAAGCTTTGAAAGTCTTCCATGTTTGAGGTTAGTAATAGTAATTTTGTTAAAGTATTGATCTATTCTTTGTAAATTTATGTTTATTTAAACTTATAAGTGTAAATATCATTCACATATATTAGTTTAGACACATCTTCAAACTAATATAGTTAAATATAGTTGTCTTTTGTATAAATTTGTGCAAAATTTGATTAGCATGCAAGTTTGATCATTATTTTTTACAAAGATAAGGTTTACACATTGTATTTTGAATAGGATTCAAGGTTTACAAGCTAGGCCTACTATGAATTAGGACTAGGCCATGATCTGAATCAAGATTACCTCTCCTTTTATTATAAGTCCATAGGAAAGCAAGAGTAGACAAAGGTAAGTGAGGGGTTTTTAAATCTCATCCTACTTCACATGTTTGTGGTGCTCTTGTGTTCAATCTCTATCAAGGTATGTCTTTGGTTAGGTGTATTTTCCATCAATGGTCCTAGTTAGGTACATACTTACCTATAAATCTTTAGAAATATTTACCATCTTTCAGTCCTAATGGTGTTGTCACTACTGAAGAAAATATTAAATATTTCAAAGTTGCTTTAAGGTTATTGAATGTAGTTCATGAAGATGTTGCATGTAGATTGTTTCCGTTTACACTTAAATATAATGCATATGATTGGTTTAACCTTCCTAAGAATTATATCACTAGTTAGAATGATTTTAATCAAATTTTCATTGATCATTTTGGAAAGATTAGCAATCCTTGTATTCTTTATTAACAATTAACTACTGTGAAAAAAGATTCAAGTGAAACCATTAGATCTTTTAATACCAGATTATAAAAGATTTTTAGTAGAACCATAGCTCCTTATATCCCTGGTAAATCCTTGGATTTATAAATTTATAAGGATGCTTTAGATCCCATGACTTCTATGTTTATTAAAAGGTATGTTGGAGTCATAAACACATTAGCCTTGTTTTATGTTGAAGCTGTAACAATCAATGATCAAATACAGCCTTAATGTCAACTTGCATATCCCATTCCTAATGTTAATCCTAATTTTCCCATATTAAATGTCATTCAAAATATAAATCAGAACATGCCTTCTTTAAACCAAACACTAGTGTTGAATCAATTACCCTTAAGTCATTCTCATCTTGGCCAAAACCTAGGATTCTTAAACAACATTGCAAATGGATTTCATCCATAAATCAAAGAGATTTGGTGCCAAAAACTAGAAATAATACTTAATTTAAAAACTTAGAGGCACCAAAGAATGAGAATGAATCCATACTCAAAATGGTTTAAAAGCTAAGCACTAATTTCTTACAATTACAAAAGTAAATAGGCAATACTGGGGGAAACTCCAATAAAAATTACTCTTATCAAAGTTTCAATAGACCTAACAATAGGTTTCACAATAATAATAATAATAATAATAATAATAATAATAATAATAATAATAACAACAACAATAATAATAATAATAATAATAATAATAATAAATCATCTGCTAGTAAGAATAATCCTTCCTCTGTGTATCCTCCAGACTCTAATAGGTTACTACTTGCTCAACTGATAAAGTGTTGTTGAAACTCAAATACATGATTTTGAAGGGAATAGTGTCCCCCCATAGTTTAGACATCATATATAAAATATAATGCATCCTAAGGTAATATTTTTTTATAACTTTTGATAATAATAACTCAACTATTGACTCGACAAATTTTAACTCATGACTTAGATAGCTTAAACTTGACACCATCTATATACTTGACATGAAACAAAAATTTTGAAATACAAACCTCATTTTTTATTTTGACTTTGACAATATTGAAAATTAATAACATATTACAAAATCTAAAAATCTTGACTATAAAGAATCATACAAGAACATGAATTATGAAGGAAAGAACTAAATATTATACACCTATCATGACTTTAACTATACTATAGACCTAGTTTATAGATATGAAAAAGTTCATTTCATAACTTGAGCTATAGCAACTCTAACTAATCAAAGACTCTAAAAAAATGAAAATGGCAATGACTGACTATTAAATACTAAACTAATAAATAGATTATAAGGATAGACCGATAGACCTATTTTTACATGGTTTATAATTGCTTTGATAGAGATATAATTATGTTTGGTATAGGAAGATTAAACATGTTGAACAACTGGAATATTTCTCTTCAATAGCAAGAGACTTTATGTTTGATGCACCCTTAGGATATCTTGAAGAGAATCCTCATGTGGTAGAATACTGGCACAATATCGGGGTAGCTAGATAGATACACAGACTATGTAGAAGCTCATAGAGATTGAGTGGCAAAGATAAATGACTTCGTGGGCAATACTATTATCATGAAAGGATCATAGGTTATTTTTTGCATGTAGAACCAAGTATAGAAATATGATCATATGATCAAGTTTTATCAATAATTTTTTGTATTATATATCACATGGTGATAGGCTAAATGATGAATATGAGCAAGTTTGCATGATGGTGAATGTAGTATCAAGATCTAGGTTACACGTTAGAATGGATCACAAGCTATAGTATCACAAGAGGTTTATGCAGAGGTGGTTAAGGACAATGTAGGAATATTTACATAATAGAAATGCAATTTGAAATACCTTTTCTAGATCTACTATAAAACACATCTAACCAGATGCTAGTTATGCTATGTGTGGATAGGTGGCTTCCCAAAAATTGAAAGAATGCATGTATTTCCAACCACATTTGAGTGAAATAAAATACATAGAATAAAAGGAATATATAGGGAGATTTTAGTGGACTGTAAAAGAACACAAAAGAAGTAGGTTATGTAAAAATACTTATCATAGATCCATTGAAATCCATCCACTATTAATCATTTGTTCATATGAGTAATTACTAGATATTAATAGATAAAATGATGTCCTTTTTTAAGTATATACATGTGGTAAAACCACCCTCTCAATGTCACATGACTTAATAGAATCTCATGTTCACTAGGATGAAATCATAGCTTGCTCTGATACCAGATGATAGGTTTGGTTCATGTATGTATATGATAAACAAAATAAAGGAGCCAAACATAGAGTATTTCAGAAATACTTTAACACAAAACTATATTATATTATTCACACTCTAATTATCAAAACAAATGGTAGTTACATTTTTATAGGAATATTATTCTTATAATATCTCCATCATTTTCTCATCCCAAAATCCCTATGATTATGCAAGCTCTATATATGATATATTGCTTTAATAATATATCTAAACAATATTATATACTAGCCTATATGCAATAATATAATATCTTACTGTATTATCCATACTATTACACACTAACCAATATGATATTTAACTCTTGGTAAATACCCAAACTTACACAATATAAAGTATAATCTATAACATCTTCAAGATGAATTAAATACATTTGAAGGTGGACCTAATAGAGATAATTTTGTAGGTACATTTGGATCTTCAAAGTTATTTAAGTTTGCTAACACAATACTAATGGTGGAGACATTTGATTTCCCTTTCCAAGAGGAGAATGAGACTTAAGATACCCCAAAAGAGGTTCATGATTTTAAACAATACCTAAAGAAGACCTATCCTATCAGTAATATAAAGTAGTATAAACCTCTGAAAACTTCAACTCCACCAAATAACTTTGACCCTCCTCTTGATCCTACAGTAGACAACAATCCAGAACCTCTAAAGGGAAGTACTTATAAAAATAATGTTGATACATCTAGTACTTCTACTTGGAGTAGATATAATATAGTTAAGGACATGAAAAAGAATAAGGCTAACATCACTTTACATGAGCTGACTCAAATTACTGAACAAAGAGACTTGTTACTTGAATTTTTATCTAAGAAGCCTAGTAAGACACCAAAGGCTATAAATTTCAATGTAGTTATGTACAAGGACAATGCAAATGTTCCACCTTTATTACTAATAATCAAAAATTTTGGTAAGAATTTGCATAACTATTTGTGAGATTCAAGTGCTTCTATTAATATCACGCCTAAAGGTATTTTTGAAAAAAATGGTTTAACTCCAATTAAATCTGATAGAGTTGTTACTCAATTAGATAAATCAAGAGTCAAAGTGATTGAAGAATTGTTGAATGTTCATATGTAGCTTGTTGCTAAGCCAAAGATATAATAGTTCATAAACATTCAAGTGGTGGATATTCCTAATGCTTATATAATTCTACTCAATAGGGTTTGGACAAAATCCTTAAATGGTTATATGTCCATTGACTATTCACATATCTAGATTCCATAGAATGTAGTTTCCAATTAAAGAGAGCTAAAGATGACACACATAAACATGGAATACAATGTTACAAATGAAAAGGTAAACATGATCAATTATGATTTAGGAGTTTACACTCTTGACACTTCTAAGGTATAAGACTCTAAAAATGTTTATGCTATGCTTGGAATGTATAAATTATATTTTGATGGTGCTAGATGTAAATCTGGATCTAGAGTAGGAATTATTTTTATCAATCCCCTTGGAAAAGAATTTAGTACTTTTTACATACTTCAATTTTCATGTACTAAAAATTTGGTGAGTATGAAGCATTAATCTTAGGATTTTAATTTTCTATCAAGCATATGGTTAAAGAACTGCTAGTGTATGGTGACTCTGAACTAGTAGTTAATTAGTGTATAAGTACATACTAGTGCAAATTATCATAACTTAAGAAATATAAGTTGAGTGTTTGGGACTATATAGAGTACTTTGATGTGTTTAACATTTTATCAATTCATAGAGAAGAAAACAAGCTTGTTGATGAGCTATCCTTAGTTGCAACCAATCTTATACTAAATCAAGACTCTAAACTAAGAAACCCTAGTATTGAGTTGGTTCCATATCCCTCAATTCTTGATAATATTGACCATTTTAAAGTATTCAATGATGATCAGTAAATCATAGACTTCATGAACAACTCAGAATAATTTGAGTCTCACATCATTGATTACGTCAATGAAAATGCTCTTGATGAAAAAAACATTAATGATAAGATTGTGCAATTAAGTGACGATAAAATTCTCAAAGGTATGATTAACCTAGAAAAATTATTTGACATAGATAAACTAGCTAAAACTATCAAAGTTCCTAAATTAAATGGGAAATATTATAATACAGTTGACTTAGGAATTCAAACTCAACCCCAACTAGCTAATATTGGTATAGCCTGCACAAATAAAGAGTTAAGAAAAAATAAAATGTTTCTGACCAAATATAAAGATTTTATATCATGGTCCTATGAAGACTTAAAGATATTTTATCTTAGAGTCATTACCCATACCATTCCATTAAAGTAAGATTGAAAGCCTTTTAGGTAGAAGCAAAGGCTAGTCAACCCTATCTTAGAACCATTGATATACAAAGAGGTCAAGAATCTATTGGATGCCAAAATAATTTTTCCCATTAGACACTCTACTTGGGTAGCTAGTTTAGTGCCAATTAGGAAGAATAATGGGGAAATAAGATTGTGCATAGACTTTAAGAATCTGAATAGAGCTTCTAATAAAGATAATTATCCTTTCCCTTCCCTTGACCAAGTTATTCAAATTGTTAGTGGTTCTTCTATGATGTCTTTTCTTGATGGGTTTTTAGGATATAACCAAGTACTTGTAAACAAGGAGGATAGATTAAATACTACATTCACTACTAAGTGGGGCACTTTTGACTATAAAAGGATTCCATTTGGATTAATAAATGTAGGTGAAATTTTTCAAAGAGATATGGACCATGTTTTTCAAGGCCTCATAGGTAATTACATTATCATATACATGGATGACCTAACTATGTTTTCCAAAAATAGGGAGGATCATATCATGTGCTTGTAACAAGTATTTTAGTGATATAGGAGGTATAGAATTTCTCTCAATCCTAATAAAATTATTTTTTGTGTTACTTAAGGGAAGTTATTAGGACATTTTATAACTAAAGAGGGGATTTATTTATACCTTAATATAATAAATTCCATATCTAAAATAAATCCCCCTAATAGTAGAAAAGAATTGAAATCTTTCTTTGGGAAAATCAATTGTGAGAAAATTCATTTATAGCTTTGTTGAGATTGTGAGGCCATTAAACTAAATGTTGAATAAGGATGCCAAGGTTGTGTGGAATGAATAATCAATAAAATCCTTCAAAGATATAAAACAAGCAATAGTGTAGGCACCGATGTTGATAAGTCTTGATTTTTCAAAAGATTTCTATCTCTATTTTTTTAATTCTAATCATACAATAGTAGTTATTCTAACTCATAAAATAGATGTATTTGATCATCCTATTAATTTTATGAGTACCAATTTTAAAAATTATGAGTTAAAATATTCCCTAATTGACAAGCAAGCATGTGCTCTAGTTAAGGTAGATATGAAATTTAGGTAATATATTCTCAGGAATAAGGAACATGTAATATTACCAGACCCTGATATTAAAATCATGCTTAGTCAATGTGAACTTGGGGAGAAAAGAGGTAAATGGATGTCCATAATCCAAAAGTATGATCTTGAAATCAAAACTACCAACATGGTAAGATGTCAAGGATTGATTTAGTTAATTACTAACACCAATACCAAATTAAGTGTCATGCAGGTGGAGTAATAGAGTTTTAACCCCATTGATTGTTATGATTCAATTGTTCATTTGATAATCAATAGTAATTGTCTTGTATTTTTGTTTAGAGAGAAAATGAGAGCCTTAAGGCTCAAGGCAACACATTTCTTGATCAAAGATGGAGTACTTTTTAGGAAAAATTGTGAAGGAATATACCTAAGATGTGTTTCTAAATAAAATGCAGCTAAGATCCTGAGTACTTTCCATGAAAATCTTGGAAGTGGATACCCCTCTAGGATAATAGCTCATAAGATACTTAGGTCTGGTTATTATTAGTCTACCATCTTTAATGATGTCACAAACATGTGAGAGAATGTCATCAATGTCAGATATACAACATTAAAGAACCAAAAGCAACCATGCCATTGAAGCCTGTTATGATTAACAAACCTTTCACTCAGTGGGGATTATAGTTTGTGATAATGGATCTACCTTTATATCCATTGAGATAACTAAGTGGACATATGATATTAACATTGTTCTCAAGTTTTCATCAAACCATTACCCTCAAGGTAATAGAGTGTTAGAATCAACTAACAAATTTTTTATGAAAGCTATCAGCAAATCAACTGCTAACAAACCAAGGACACGACATAAATTACTCAAGTATGTTCTTTGGGCTAGTAAAATAAGCTTCAAATAATCCCCTAAATCATCACCATTTCTACTAGTATATGGTAAATTACCTATAGTTCCCATTACTCTCAAACTTCCAACCTACAAGTTCATGAAAGAGTACATGAAGGAAGATCAAGAATTTGAAAATTCTAGGTTGTTTGACATTATTCAAATAAAATATGGAAAAGAAGAAGCTTTTTATAATTTTAGTAGACATAAAACCAAAATGAAGAGATGGTTTGACAAATTTTCTAAGATTAATGTGTTTAGGAAAAGATACCTAGTTCTTCTTTGGGGTAAAACATTTGAACCAAAGGGAAAGCATGGAAAATATAATCCTTTGTGGATTGGTCCTTATCAAATTACTGAGACACTGGGGGATAACACCTTCAAGATCAAGGACTTGTAGGGATCAATGTTCACATTACCAATAAATGGGAAATATCTCAAGCACTACTTCTCTACTACCCCACCTCAAGTCCACATGGAGTAATTAATAAGAAAGTTAGATTTAGTGTAAGTAGGCTTAGATTCATTTCTTTGATGTTCCTTTATTTGTAAATAGTGCTTGTAACTATTTTTTTACTTTTTGTTTGCTTGATTGTTGTGTGTTTCCTCTTATTTTATTTTATTATCTCATTTTAATAAGTATTTTCAATATAGTCCTAAAGCTCAAATGAATATAGTTTCTCAAAGGTCAAAAAATCAGGAATGTAAGTATGACTCTTAACTAATGGTTGATCATGGATTCTGGAAATGTGAGCTTGATGTTATGATTTGGAGAAAGTGGTAAGGATTGATATCTAGGTTTGTTATTCCTTAAAATCTTAAGCCTTATTATGATCTAATTATGGTTCTAATAAGTATTTTACATGTTGAGTAAAATTTTGAATTATTGGGACAAAGTAATGTTAATAGTTAAAGAACATTATTTCCTAGGAGGAAGTTTATGACCAAGGATGATTGTTTGAGGATAAATTTTTTGAAAAAATCCTAAAACTTGGTTAATTCTAGTTCCCAAACTTTAATGAAAAGATAAATATACTTAAAAAAAATAAAAATAAAATCTTTATTAAAAATCCAAAATCTTTTTGAGAAAAGGTGATTTGGGTAACCTCCACTAGGGCTTTAAACACCAAGTTGGAAGTGGAGCAAGACTTAGAGTGGAGCCAAAGGTATCTTTATTGAGGCTATAGATGCCTAACTAGTAGTAGAAAAATTCCCAAGCATTCTTTTTCATAAATCATGATTCTTAATGAACATTTAAATATGTTATAAGTCAGTGTTAATGATTAAGATCATGAAATCTAAATTTATTCCCTAAATCACATGGTAATCAATTAAGGAATCAAAGCACATATAACATGACTAAGTTTTGATGTTTGAGCCTAGTTCTACATTTGTAAAACTTTTTATAATCATAAATTGATCTTAATGATGGTACTTGGTCATATGGAATGATTAGTCTAGTTATGATTTCAAACTAGAGTATCTGAGTTATAACATTTTATAATTTTTCCCCTAGAAGTCACCATTTATTGAGGTCAACATACCCTCATTTTTGAAAAATGAGGACCTTTGTTTAATTTTGAAAATTGTGTTAGGATTTGACATTCAAACTGGTCAAAATTGCATTATTGAATATCGTGTTTGCTTTAACTTTCATTGGCATGTCAACATGTCATCTTCATTTAACTTTATCTAATATTGTTGATATGATTCTTGTGTTCATGTTGCAGGTTTAATGGGGTCCCAATTGTGTGAACAATGTCTAGGATTTTGTGCTTTAAATATCAAATTAACCCTTAGTTAGATAAATAATTTGATCTCAATTGACCCTCATATACTAAATTTTGGTCATAATTCAATGGTTAAATCTATGTTTAAATCATGTTAAAACCTTAGTCTAATATGTTTATCCTAAGTTTCTTTTAAATAAGATTCAAATTTGTGCAAGAACATTTATTATGTCTTACACTTAATTTAAAATTTATAATAAGGTTCTAATCATGTTTATCAACATGACTAAAACCTTAGTTTAAAAATTTATGATAGGCACTTTATATCCTGAAACCCCGCCAAGTCTATTTTATTATTCAATTAGATGAATTAATTGAGGGAACACTTTATTATATTTTAAACTTAGCCTAAAGTTTTATCCTAAAGTCCTGGTTGTATTTATTAATATAAATAAAACCTTAATCTAAAAATTTATTCTAAGTTTTTTATATTCCCTGATCCCTAACTTAGTCTATTTTTATTGTCCATAGAAATGAATCAATGCTAGGATTCCACATGTAAAGATATTAGAGCCCAGGTAAAGGATCGATAGTACATGGGCACTTGCCTAGGTCAAAATGTCAAATAACTCATATCAAGCATGAGAGTGATAAGTGTCACCATCTCATAGGTATCTCAAAGATCTTATGATGAGCAAAGAGTCAATAAGTCAAGCATCTTACAAAGGAAGAGGAACAATCAATCACATTTAACCTCCTAAATTGAGATCAATGGAGCGCATTAAAGAATACAGTGAAAATCTAACAATACTAGGCAAAGTCAATAAGCTAAGGATCTACAAATAGATATGAGAGTGTCAAATGGCATGATCTCGATGAATTAGCAAGGAATTAATGATTCACATTCAGTTAGATAGGATCAATTGGATCAAGATCAATGGATTGCATTGATCCATGTAAAAAAATATCTAATGGTGCGAGATGAAATTAACTTTTTGAAGGGCCAAAAATGAATGTGGAAATGCTATATTTCACAAATACATTAAATTTAATGTAGATCAACCAATAGAATTCAACCTCTTATATCAAGATCTATGATGAGCGATGAAGCTAATTTTTCAAAGAACCTAGATGGAATAAAAATCCACCACATGACACAAAGGCATTAAATAATAGAGCATGTTTGTAATGAGCACAGAGAGCTTGAAAAGCTACAATGTGGTACACTCTCAGTAGATTAAATTAAGATAAATGGCTCATGATGAAGCTAGGGCTAGAAGGACCCATATAATATCAATGGGTCATGTTTAATCAAGCCTCAAGATTATACAATATGGTGACACATGTCCAAAACTGATAAATGGTCACATTTTAAAAATTAATGCACAATTTGACATGGTGATGCCACATAAGTAAGACAAGTTAGATGAAATATCTTATGGACCCACAAATACATAAGGTATATATATGCAATCCAAGAAAAATATAAGGCATGAATCTCATAACTGAAACTCCATTGCCACTATTGAAGCTTTGTATAAACATCCAAAAAAGCCTTAAGCATACAGATTACCCTAATTGCTTATATATTCACTATAATTGAGTCTAAGAGAGCTAGATTATTGTTTGTAACTACATAATTCAATTAAATGGAGACCAACAAGCACATCTCAAAGGAAGACATGGAGTTTTACTTAACAATAGATGTTGAGGGATGTATTTTCAATGATATTGAGTTCATTGCCTCTATTTTAACCATAGGAGACAATAATTGGTCAAAAATGTTTTGGATGATCGAGAATCAACCAACTATTACCAAGGAAGAGGAGAAGAATATCTCAGCAAAGGGGTTATACGATGACATTATCACAATTCAAATGACTAATCTCCATTATGAAGCAGTGAAGCCTAAGGTACTTCTCTGCATTGACATTTTTGCTCCCATTTTCAAGGAAACTAAGATAGATAAGGGCATGATAATTAATTAACACAATTTGAGAAATCTTGCTTATATTTATCCTATTGCATTTGAGTCATATTACAAGTTACCCAAACCCCAAATTGACCTAGCCTTTATCAATTCCCACGCTAAAGAAAGTAATCTGATGGACACCCTAGCTATATGGTTAGATTTAAAAACCAAGTATTTTTAAACTTCATTAAAAACATTCTTATCAGCCAATTTAGACCTAGAATTAGGATGATAATGTCAATGTTAAACAAGTTATATAGAAATGGAACCACTGCATATGTAGACCTAGTATGTGTGCCCATAGTCTAAATTATAGTTAAAAAGGAGATTGTCCCTCATTTGGGTGAAATAATCAATATCTCATTAAGAAGACAAATCTATATAATTAGCATAAGAAGAAAACCCAATTTTTCATGATGTCATATCTCTTAGATGCTATTTATGTAAAAAAATATTATAAAACAAAGGGAATGGTCCCCAGATGGAACACAAACTATGTCAAAGCATTATTCCAAGTTACACATTTTCAAATACAGAGACCACATTCAGTTTATATGTGACTGTGTCTACCCTACCCTAAATGAAATTATAATTGGTATCTTAATGACAAAAATATCCCACTTGTTAGGAAATTTATTTAATCTATGGGAGACATATGGTTATATCCAGAATATATAGTCACGAGGATTAAGGGGACTGAAAGTTCTCTACTCAAGCTACCTGTTCATGTCCCTGATAAGTTAACTAAGCAAGAGGTTGCATACCAATTAATCCATGGCATTAATGGTCCATGCAAGACCAACTAGAAAATAACTCCATATCTTCCCAATAATAATTGGAAAAATTATATTCAGATAGTGGGATAATATTGAAGCTATATCAAAACACATATCATCCTTCAAACTATATATTGATGAGCTTAATTAATGGCATCCTTATGGGAAAGTTAAGGAACATTCAAAAAATAAAAGGAATTATAAATATGCCCTATGATCATGATCCTAGTGACTTTGATCCCATTTAAACCAAAGCATCTTCTTATTTCAAAGTCACCAAAAGATTGAAATAACATAACCTAAGGCTTGAGACAAGACTGGAGAGAAATCAAAAAATGGATGATAGATGGAAATTGGGACCCAGACAATATCATCTTATCAGTGGTGAATCCTCTAGACTTCTATAAATTAGTGTACAAGTAGAGGTTCAAGTGGAACATAGCCCTGAGGAGAAAAAGCCACATGAAATAAATTTTAGTTCATCAACTTATGATCCTTTTAAAGTAGTAGGATAAAAATCACATCAAGAAGAGATTCACATGATAGCATTAGACACTAATGAGACTACTAAGGATACATTGAAAATGTTATACAATGCTTATGAGTCAGAACATGAAGAAGCCCAGGTTGAAGAAACAAGGAAGAGAAAGGGAAAGAAGTGGCATTGGACTTAGTTTTGGTTGATACCCTTAAGAGGAACATTGACTTGGTCATTGTTCCTGTTGACCAAATTTTACTCTTAAGTCAAATTAGAGCACACCTAGGTAAAAAAATTATAGATGTTTTTGGGGCATAATATCTTGTCATGAGGTGTTTCATAGGTCATTTAATGTTATTCAATGATATATTAGCCTTGGTCATAAATTTCAATAGCCAACATGTCATTTTGAGTCATTTTAGAGGTCAAAAAGATAAATTTAATGCTTTGTACAAGTTTTATGGAAAATGTGAAGGTTAAAAAAGATGATTTCATGCCTAATGTGTCCCTAAAAGTCTTAATTAACTAACAAAACTAAAATATGCTAGGTTATACAAAAGAAAAGGTAGTTTTTAGTGAAAAGAGAAGAAAATGGTACTTGTACAACCTCCTTGGGAAGTGTGTAACTTGGAAAAAGGTTTAAATGTGAATCTTCAACTTCCCCATGCATAAATCCATGTTTTAAATGATCTTTAAGTGTTATTTTAATGCTAAAACCATTCTACACTTTTTCACCTTTCTTGGTAATCAAAAGTGACCTATAGATTTGTACTTGGTACGTTTAGCATAAGGGGTTTCAAGAAAAATGATCTTGGGGGTGTATTATACATTAAGTTATATTCCATTTTATTTTTGGTTATAGAGACATGGTGGTATGAGATTTATGAGCCATTCCTAATAAGTTGACCTTTCAAATTTGCTTGTTAATTTGTGCACCCTAGAAGTTTTGCTTTTGTTTGTGAAATTAGGCACAATTCACTTGTTAATATTGGTTGAAAAGGATGATAACTCCCTTCAATCATGTCCTATATGATTGGTTTCACTTTTGGATTTGATTTAATGAGCCAACTAGCTCATTTTACAAGGAGTGAAGGAGTGAAGTTACAGTCATTTTTGCCTTGTTCTAAAAAAATAGTCTTTTCTAGAGGTTTTATGTGAATGGAAAGGGATGTACCACATAACTCAAACTCATATTTTCACCTCCTTCCATGTTTTGGTTCCATCATGTCATCCTTTGAGTAGTTTTCAAGCTTGCCTTCCTCTATTATCAACTTCATGCTTGGTTTCACTTGCAGTCACCTATATAGACTTGCTTAACTTGTTCATGGAGTGATAATCAAGGTATTATGGTTTTCAAAGACATCAAAATTTTTAGAGATTCCATTGATATGTTTGTAAAATGTGTAAATGTGGTCCCAAGCATATTCACCATGCTAAATTAGTCATTTGATGTTTTTGATTACTTCATTCCACGTATATGCAAGTGATTTCCATGTTGAAAATGTGTTTGAAGATGGTTTAACGGTTTACTTGATGAGTATCACTTACTTAAAGGTTTAAAATGCATTTTATGTGTTATGAAGCTATTCCCTAATATATTCTTACTCAACTCCATGTCATGCCTGCATAAAACATCCTAATCTACACCTATAGGGCCTTGTTTACATCATACTAAGGTGTGGAAGGGTAAAATATATTTTCCAACCTCTTAAAATTTATATAGGTGCATTGGCATGCTTAATGTAAGCATATAAAGTTAAATTTCATGGGAGTTTCATGTTGTTCAATTTTAGCTCACTGTGGTGTATCAAAACATCCCCTATAGGTGGTTGAGTAGGTTACTAAAGTGCTTTCATGGAAAGGATGAAATAATTAGACATCTAATTAAGGATATGGTATAGTATTTAGGCCATGAAAAGATCATATAAAGTGTCTAAAAAGAAATAAGGAGTTTAGAACCATGTTGGAAGATAAGAGACTTGGTTTAGGGAGGTTTTCCCTAAAAATGACAAAATAAAGACCAAGAGATTTTTGTGAGAATCTTAAAGCATGGTGTTATAGGGTCTTAAGACATACAATTATCTATATCTTATATCCCCTAGAATAGAATATACCCATGCCAAGAAGAAAGGTCAAATAGTGAGGCAAGGTAAGTTTTTTCAGACCTCAAGCATACCTAAGAAAATACTAAAATATTTCATTTATGTCTACAAGCATGTAGGAGCAAATGACCTTTTGACACCATAGGGAGCAACATTGAACATTCTCATGGATAAGGTGGTTTTAACAAATGGAAGGTTATAATAATTGCTTTAAATTAAGTAATAAAATATTTAAGTGCTCCCTTATACCCCTATATCCACCTACATGTGTCTTTATAGATAGAGAATGTACACCTATAGTAGGGTTTCAAAGGTCAAGGCTGTGTCAGTACAAAAGGAACATTATTTGTTCTCCCATGGAATGTAAAGTAAACCCAAGATGATTTCACATGATTTGTGACCATAGATAAGTTTCAAGGAGACATTTAAGCACCATGACCTAATTGATAATGCCACAAGTACCTACAAGCAAGGGTAGATTGTGTATCTCAGTCACAATAGGGGAAAACTCAATTTTGAGCCTTTATAAGGTGAAAAAAATGCATGGTAAGGTATAAAATGTATCTTTTTCTCATGTTATAGTGATTATTATTCAACACTACAACCAAACCCCAAATAAACTCATGAAACCTATAGTAGACCCTTAAAATCATGTGTCCCAATCAACAGACAGTAAACTTAATCTTGAAGGGTAAAGATGCATTGGCAAGGTTAGTGAGAAGATCAAAAATAGTGAAGCAATGAATGAAAATCTCTATGTAGATTTTTATGACCTCATAACCTACAAAAAGGATCAAAATAATCTTATACAGATCTCTAAAACCCTTGTACACACATATAGAAGGGTACAAGCCAATGCAGGCAAGATAAGAGGTAAACTTGTTTAAGGAGAAGATGGGGTAGGTTAGGGGTTGTTTAAACTTCTCTCAAGGATTAATAGGTGTATCTCACCCAAATAAACATTAAAAAACATTCAAATTTTATTGAAACATGCCTTAGTTCCTTAGACCCTCAAGGAAAGCATGACTAGGCCTAGTGCCCAAATGGGGAGTCCATTAAACTTATTACATGAGGTAAGAATTATAATCTATCATAATATTATTTTAGGGTCATATATTAAGTTTACAAGTTTTAATAATTTAAATGAACCCATAATAATTCCACTTTTGGCTTGAAACCAGTTCAAGCCTACACATAGTTAATGATTTAAACTCTACCTTGGGGTTTTTTATGTTTGAAATTTCAGGGAGGTATTTTTAATCTTAATTTTTTTAAAATTTGTCCTCATGACCCAATAATAACCCCCATATAAGTGGTTTCCATGAAAATATAAGGCACATATCCTCTATTTTATCTCAGAGTAAGGTCACTTTCAAACCTACACAAAGGTAGAAAAGGGAGAGAATGTGACCCAAATAGGTATTGAGTACCTTGGAAACATCATATAATGATTTGGAATGATGTAATGATCTATTTTGATATAATAATAACATTAATTTGTTCTAATATTGATGAGAAATCACTAGAAAGGGTTTATGGACAACTATATGCAGTCAAACCCCAAGGTTCCCAACTAGGTCTAGTTGATGAGTGCAAGAAAAGGAAGTGGAGTGATTATGAGGTTGCATGGTGATCCTAAAAGTTTTAATGAATCAATAATAAGTAGGAGATGCCAACCCAAGAATGAAATATCAGCTCATGTAACTCAAACTTACAATATGCATGTTAAACCCTTTAGGCCTTTAAAGGACCTAGAACCAAATTGAGGTCCACTTTCATTTCCAACTCTTGGATATCTAGTTGATTGATAAATGTTTAGGAGGATGAAATATAAATTTTTGAGATTTTAGATTGTAAATAAACCTATAACAAAGTGAATTCTAGCCCTGACATATTCCAAGCATGTAGGAAGAGAGGAAAACAAGCTGGATGGGTGTTTTTAGGTGATCATATCTTTTCTAAGACTATGTATGGGAACTAGAGGAATTTGGAGGATTTAGTAAGGTCCCTTGGATTCAAGTTTGTGGAATTTAGTGGTATTTCAAATGTCAAAGTTTTATGAATAAAGCTTAAGACCCAAAACTAACTAAAACCCTACTAAAGCCTTAACAAGGACCCAATAGAGAAAATGATCTTGGAAAGCTATCCTAATGACATATTTTGGTAATTAAATTTATTGGACCATGTAGAGGACTCCCTTAGGATAACTCCCACCAAGATGAGTTATATGAGATTGTACAAACAACATGAGAAGCAAGGTTTTCTTTCCTATTTTATGTGTTTTGTAGGCTATAGGGGGAATCTGAAGATGAAATCAATTTGGGGTCAAATATTAGGACTTATAGTAACTCCTTATGGAAATTTTATTCTATGAAAAAAATCCTAAGTATCCAAACTAGAGATCTCCTTTCAGCCAATCAAAATTGGCATAGTGGACACAAGGGTGAGAAGATTGAAAACACCAAGTGTGAGACTTTTTAAATCATTACTAATGCCTCTAATACCATGGAGGGTATCTAAATGTATAATTAACTCCATACCATGTATTTTCATGTAAAATTTAAGTCATTTTTTGGGCCAAGTGTGAAGGGTAATTGAAAAGGAAGTTTTTTTTTATACTGAAGACAGTAATGGCTTCCTTCTAGGAGTTTTCATATGAGTAGGAATATAACCAATGAATGGAGATGAATGCATGAATTCCTTCCCTGTTTTCTCAATCATCATACCTATCCCTAGTTAGTGGTGGGATGTTTAAATAGGTTCAAATTATGAAGGCAATTTTTTGAGCCAACACTGGGAGTTTCATGCCATTTTTCATAAGTTTCATGACTTGTATGGACACATGGTCCTCCTGACATTACATGGTTCATCCCATATCTCTTTATCATGTAATTTTAACCCCTTTTCTTAGGTTGGAAAGTGTTCAAATGATATTTGGACTTCCCTTATCTTGATCCTCTCTCATAGGTTATAAATATTGACTCTTTTGGCTCTTTTGAGTAGCCTCCATTGGTTGATGGTGAAACCTTGGCCAATTTTCTACTTAAATATCACTTGAATCAATAAAAAAAGTAAATTTTCCTACTTACATGCTATAAAATCTAGTGTTGATGCAATCTTGTTGGTCTTGCCTAGTAGAAGATGATCTTTTCTAACATGTTATCCTTGATTTTTCTCCAATGTACAGAAGAGTAATTATCACAAGTCTTTGTTAGTGTTCTCTCTTAAGTTCATGTGTGTTATATAATTGGTATATGACTATATTCCATAGATGAATCATCCATTACCCTCTTAAGAATTCAAATACCTCTTAAACATAACTTATGAATTATTGATGTGACAATTCATCTTGAGTTATAAGTCTTGAGTGAAGGAAGCTTTGTTTAGATATAAGTAGTATATTTTAAATCAATAGGAAGAAATTAAATATTGGTGCATCACCTCTTAGTTTTCTTATTTTATTTTCTATATCCTTTTCATCTAAATTTGATAGGTAAGAAAGTTCTTAAAAGAGTGCATCACGGTAACTATCCCTTCTAGAGATTCATCTCAATAAATTATTACCCATAGAAAAAGAGATGTTTCCATTGTGCCACTTGGATGAGGAGAACTATACAACTCCTCAAGGGGTGAAAATTGAAGTGAAAATTTTTTTTAGCATGCATAGTGGGACTCTAAGTCCTAGAAGATTGTCCAAGATTGGTGATGGTCTTAGCATATTTTTAGCTATAAGAACATATAGATTAAGTTCCTAGTGACTCCACTAAGTTTATTAACTCTTTGGTTGTTGATCAATCCCTAATTTCCATGCCAAAGGTGACCACTAGATCTATTGCTAAAGGTATACCCTTTGAGTTTGTGCAATTGCCTCCATATTCTATCAAAAGGTTTAGGTTTGTGAATACTCATCCTTATTCAAGAGAGTTAGCATTTAAAAAGTTTAATTTCTTATTTAGTTCAACCCCTATTACTCATAGTCTACATTCTAAGATGGTTAGGAACCAACCTCTTGTATCCTTTACTAGATCATCTCCTTTGAATCTTTCCCAATATAACCAAATTCTAGGAGCAACCCTTAAGAGTGTTCCATATTTTAGTGGAGAAGGTCCTATTACTACCATTGAACACATTATAAACATATAAAACTTTTGTAATATATATAATATCATTCAATAAAAAGTGGCTATTATGTTATTGGCATTATCTTTCAAATGGAAAGCTTTAGATTGGTATGGGATTCTACCTAAAAATTCTATTAGTTCATGGGATGAACTAGGAGATTAATTGACTAAGAGATTTGGAGAAAAAAGTGATCATCTATCACTAGATAAGTAATTGACCACTATCAAGAGGGTTCCATAAGAGTTTATGCAAGATTTTAATACTAGATTTCAAAAGACATGGGATAGGATTTCAGCCCTTGTGAGACCTACTCAAAATTATGCCTTCTTGTACTATTTAAAAGCACTGAATATTGATGTAACCATGATGATCAAATCCTTAGGTTGGAATACACTCCCTACTACCTATTAGATATCCATCAATTCTAATAATTATCTTGTTAAAGTATGGAATATTGCTCCTAAGCCACCAATTCCATTGTTCCCTAATTTGCAACCTCATAGCAAAGTTGCATTACCTACCTTAGCTCCTTTTCCTAGTCAAGAAAGGTCTACCATTTCCACCATAAATGATATTCATGAAGTCAAGAGTTTTCTCCAAAGTTTCACTAATGAATTGGTTTCCCTTAAAATACAATAAGCTCAAAGTTATAGACCTTATCAACCCTATAATCAATATGGACAAGGAAATTGACCTCATTTTCAAGGTAATGCTCAAGGACAAGGTCAAATCACTCAATCTAGACCTTATCAAAGTTAAAATATTAATTATTCATCTTCTTCCAAATATATTATTCCCACTCAAAATAACTTTATTCAATAACAACCATGTTGTCCCTCTTATGACCAAAATCAAGGCCAAGTTGCATATTCTAATGAAATGCCTAGTCAAGACATGATAATGTAAGGAAATCAAGCATCTCAAGTTCCCACTTTTGAGATTCCAATGAAAAATGGAATACAAGTTGGAATAGAGAGTGGAAAACCAAAATCTGATTATACTCTCATAAATCATTTGGAGGGAGAGTTTTGTGCCACCATTTTTTTTGGGAATTCAAACTATGTGAATACTAGTGTGGCTTCTAACACTAGGTCTAAGAAGAGGGTTGTTAAATAGACACAAGGGGCTAATAAAGGACCTATTTTTACTCCTAAAAAATCTCCAATGGTGGGTGGGTATAATTCAGATTGTAAGGTTTAGAAAAATTAGAAGTTTTAGAATGTAAGGCCTGCTCCTACACATCTACCTTCACAAGTTATACTATAAGGTACTAGTGATTCAAAAGAACCTTTCAAGGTGAGAAATCCTTATATTAATGTTGTGGATCAAATGAATAATTTTGAAATGAATATTTAATTATGGGATTCATTAAAAATACCTAGACAAAAGGATATGCTTCAAAAATAATTACAAGGACTTGGTAAGTAAGTTGGATCAGCTAGGAATGAGAATGTTGTCTTATTGAATGGAACCCATACCATTGATGGATAAGTGAATAAGACTAATAAGACTCCTTTTTAATTATCATTGATCATTGGTGATTACTTAGTTCACATTTTCATCATAGATAGTGGGGCTAGTACTTCATTTGTGCCCAAGTGTATAGTGGATAAACTAGGCCTCAAGTATGATCCAATGGTTAAAGGAGTTTTATAAATGGATGGATCACTAGCAAAGACCTTGGGAGTAGTCAAGGATTTGAACTTGATTTTACATTATTGTCATAATTTTTCCATTCCTCATGATGTAATTGTGGTAGATTTACCTCCATACTTTGCTCTTTGTTTGTCAAGAGAGTTTACAGCTAAGATGGGTGGATACTTAGTAGCCAATTGGTCTTAAATGGTTTTTAGGACAAAGTATGGTACTAAGGTGAAGATTGAATCAGAGCCTATCCATAAAAATAAATTATATCCTTACATACCTAAAGTTACAAATGTCAATTATGCCATTATTAATGAGGAGGAACTTTATATAGATCATTCTTCAACATCTTCTCTTTAAGAAGTTTTTAATTTATACTTAGATGAATGAGGAGATGAACATTAAGAGCATGATACTTACAAATTCATAGATTAATCTAGTCTTGGGGTGTATTTTATGCATGAGGAGGACTCTTTCATGCCAAATTTGATGAAGCCAAGTGAAGATATGAATGGTTTATGCCAGCTTTTCTTTGATGGATCAAGAAGTAAGATTGGGGCAAGTGGTGAAGCAATATTGGTACTATTCCACTTTCATGTTTCAATTATCTTATACTTTTAATGTTGAAGAATATGAAGTCCTCATTTATAGCTTTGAGTGGGCTAGGAAAAGAGGTGTGAAATAATTACAAGTGTATGGTGATAGTGAGTTGATTGTGAATCAAGTAAGAGGCCAAAATGTGACCAAGAACTCTCTGCTTAAGTCTTATAAGCATAGAGTGTGGGATCTTGTGGAAGATTTAAAAGATTTAAAAATAACATCTATCCAAAGAAAAGATAATATACATGATGATAGTTTCGCAGCAATTGGATCTGAGATTGATGTTCTAAAAGGGATAAGAGAAGATAAAATTCAGCCACATCTCAAGGTGATTAGAAGGCCCTCCATACCATATAAAGTCACTAATTGGTAAGTTTTTTATAGTGACTAAAAAATAGAGTTTTTTATACAAGAGGAGGTTTAGTTATCTTCCAATAAGCAGTCCAAACTACAGCAACAATATGGAGGGCATATTGTACAATTAAATTCAAACAAGCTCCCTAAAGGCCTAGTCGTACATGAGATTATTTTCAATGATGATGACCAGTTAAAGAAAGAAAAGGTAAGCATGTCTAATAAGAAATAAAACTATGATAAAGTACAAATCTTCAAGGATAAGTTTATTGCACTTGGGAAGGTATGTACTAGTGAGGAGAAACATGCTTTCATTGAGTTATGCAAAGAGTTTTCTGATGTCTTTTCATGGGAATATAGTGATTTGAAGGGCTTTGATCCAAACTTAGCTCAACATACCATAGAGATATATGAGACTATTAAGCCTATAAAAAAAATAAAAAGTCCAATCAATCCTAAGATTGAGCCTCCTATGAAGAAAGAGATTACTAAGTTGATTGAGTCTAAAATCATCTTTCCTAGTAAGCATTCATCTTGGTTGGCAAACTTAGTCCCTATCAGGAAGAAGAATAGAGAAATTAGGTTATGTGTTTATTTTAGGGACTTGAATATAATTTCCTTGAAGGACCATTATCCTCTTCCTTCCATGGAACAAATTTGGCAAGTTATGGCAAGTAGTGAAAGGTTTTCTCTCATTGATGGATATTCTAGGTACAATTAGATTTTGGTGAAGGAAAGTGACCAATATAAGATAACATTTAATACTAAATGGGGTACATATGATTATAGGAAAATTCATTTTGATTTGTCTAATTTTGGATATATGTTTCAATGTGCAATGGATATGGATTTTCAAGAACTAATAAATGACATTATGTTGGTGTATCTTGATGATGTCATAGTTTTTATAAGGATACAAAGGATCACTTGAATCACCTTAGGTAGATTTTTAAGAGATGTAGAGAGTTTTAAATCTCTCTTAACCTAAATAAGTGTGTAGTTTTTCCATTAAGGCAAACTTTTAGGACACATTGTCTCAAAGAAGGTCCTATCCATAGATCCTGAAAGGGTGAATGCAATCTTGGAATTGGCTTTGCCCAAACACAAGAAAGGTTTACAAAGTTTATTTGGGAAAATTAATTTCATAAGGAGGTTCATCCTTCATTTGGATAATTTAATCAAGACTCTAACCTCTATGCTAATGAAGGATGAAGTTTTCACTTAGATGAGAAAAAGGAAGGAAAGTTTTGAAGAGATTAAACAAGCTATTGCCCAAGCTTCAACTCTTGAAATTTCTAATTTTAAAAGGATTTCAACTTGTATACCTTTGTAAATGAGGAGGTAGTCTCTAACATGCTTAATAAATCAAATGAAGAAAACTTGGAGTAGCCTATTGCCTTCTTTATTCAAGGTTTGGAAGGCTATGAGATAAGATACACCTATGTGGAGAAGCAAGTACTTTCAATTGTTAGAAGTCTAAAAATGTTTAGGCATATGTTATCTAACAAAAAGCTTAATATATTGGTACCTCATCCTAGTGTCAAAGACTTAATTTTGAGCAGAGATTTGAATGAGAAAAGGGCTGGTTGGATCACAAAAATGATGGAGTATGATGTATAAATCAAGATAACCAAGCTAGTGAAAGGGAAGGGGTTATGTGAGCATCTTGCTTCAGATTTGAAGGAAAAAAAGGAGGTTGTTTTATCACTTCATGATGACCATATGATAGTTACATATTCATCGATGAGGAGTTAGACACAAGATATTATCCATTTTCTCCAAAATGGTGAGTGTCCACAAGGCCTTGATAGAGCTAGAAGAAGGTACTTTATATTGTAATCCATTCCTTATGTACTTATTGATGGATAATTATTTATGAAGGAATTATTAGGTGTGTTATTAAGGTGTGTTAAATCAGATAAAATTGAAGAAATATTGTTTGACTTTCATGATGGAATTGTTAGTAGTCACTTTTCTCCAAGAACTATAGCTTCTAGGATTATGAGGGCTGGATACTTTTGTCCTAGTTTGTTTAAAGACACCTATGCTTGGGTAATGAAGTTTCAAAAGTGTGATCTCTTTGATGGTAAAAAAAATATTGCTACCTTGCCTCTTCATCCAATTCAGGTTGATGAACCATTTATGCAATGGGGTTTGGATTTCATAGACCTAAATAACCCACCTTTTAATATTGGCCATAAATGGGTGTTGATTACTACAAATTAATTTAAAAGGTGGGTAGAGGTTGTTTCTCTCAAGGAAGAAAATGAAATTTTAGTTCTAGACTTCTATGATGTCATAGTGATAAGGTTTAGAGCTCCTTCTACAATAATTTTAGATAATGTATTAGCTTTCCTTGGGATGAAGACAAGTGAATGAGCTTTGAAACATGGCATCTATCTTAGTACTTCCTCTAACTATTATCCACAAGGAAATGGACTAGCTAAGTCTACCAATAAGAACCTAATCAAAATCATAAAGATAATAATGGAGGATAACTAAAGGACTTGGCATTCCAAGTTAAACACAACTCTTTAGGTTGATAGGATCACCCCAAAAAGAGCCATTGAAAATTCACCATACACACTTGTTTATGGGAAAGAAGCTAGAATACCTATTTCACTTGAGCTACTAGCCTTAGATCTCACTTATCAACTAGAATTGATGGAAAATGAAAGCATGTAAGTTAGGTTGTGTGAGTTGATGGAGATTAAGGAGACAAGAAATCAAGCTATGCAAACTATGAGAGCTTACCAAGACCAACAAAATAGATACTTTGACAAGAAATTCATGCCAAGAAGTCTCAAGGAGGGAGACATTATTCTAAAGTGGGATGAAGAGAGGGTTAAGCCTTAAGACATATAAAGTTTGATGCTTTATGGATTGGCCCTTATGTTATCACCCAATACAAGCAACACAATGCTTTCCAAATCTCAAATTTTGATGGAGAGGAGCTTCATATCCCAGCCAATGGGATATATCTCAAACATTGTTACTAAATTTCTCATCTCTCCTTATATATAGTTTGTTGTTTTCCTTATAATCCCTATGTGCTTATGCACATCTGTGAGTTTGTCTTATGTATCTTATTTTGTCTTGTGTTTCCTTGGTGTGTTGTTCTTGTTTTATGTGTTTTAGGAAATTCCTTGCTAGCTATCCTCAATAATTCATTGACTCCCTTAGCCCATGATAGGATAAGGATACTGGTCCTTAGTATAGTAGTCATACTACCCCTATGAGTCACCAAACTGGGCACCCCTAGGTAAAAATTTGGTTTTATAGATGTTTTAAAGGAAAAATATCTTGTCATGAGGTGTTTTACAGGTCATTTAATATTATTCAATGATATATTAGCCTTGGTCATAAATTTCATTATCCAACATGTCATTTTGAGTCATTTTAGGGGTCAAAAAGGTGCATTTAATGCTTTTATATAGGTTTTTTGGGAAACGTGAAGGTTACAAAAGATTATTTAATTCTCCATGTGTCCACAAAAGTCTTAAGAAATTGACAAAACTTAAAGATGGTAGGTTATGTAGAATGAAAAGTAGATTTTTAGTGAAAGGAGAAGAAAATGGCACTTTACAGCATCTTCAACTTCACCATGTTCAACTACACATTTGAAATGACCTAAAAGTGTCATTTTAATGCCAAAATCATTCTACTCCTTTTTACTTTTCTTGGAAAGAAAAAGTAACCAATAGATTTATACTTGGTATGGTCATCACAAGGGGTTTCAAGTAAAATAATCTTGGGGGTGTATTCTACACTCAGTCAACTTCCATTTTACATTTGAATGCATGGGAATGGTGATCTAAGATTTATGAACCATTCCTATGAAGTTGACCTTTCAAATCTTCTTACTAATCTCTACACCCTACAAGTTTTTCTCTTGTTTGTGAAATTTTGTACAATTCACTTACTGAGATTAGGTTTAGAAGATGTTGAATCCCTTCCTTCATGTCCTCCATGTTTGGTTTCACTCTTGGATTTGATTTGATGAGCCAACTAGCTCAGCTTGTAAGGAGTGAAGGAGTGAAGTTATAGTCATTTTTGCCATGTTCTAAAAAATGGGTCTTTTACAAAGGTTTTGTTTGAATGGAAAAGGATGTCCCACATGCCTCAAATTCATATATTCACCTCCTTCCATGTTTTGGTTCCATCATGTCATCCTTTGAGTAGTTTTCAATCTTACCTTCTTCCATTGTCAACTTCATGCTTGGTTTCACTTGTAATCACTTGTATAGGCTTGTTTAACTTGTTCATGGAGTGATAATTAGGGTATTTTGGTTATCAAAGCCATTAGAAGCTTGAGAGAGCCCATTAAGATGTTTATAAAAGGTGTAAATGTGGTCCCAAGCATATTCACCATGCTAAAATAATCATTTGATGTTTTTTATTGCTCTATTCCATGTATATGCAAGTGATTTCCATGCTAAAAAGGTGTGTTGAAGCTGGTTTCAATGTTTCCTTGATGAAGCTGACTTAATTGAAGGTTGAAAAATGCATTTGAGGTGTTTTGAAGCTATTCCATAATATGTTCTTGCTCAACTCCATGTCTTGCTTGCATAAAATATGCTAATGTACACCTATAGGGCCTTGTTGATGTCATACTGAGGTGTGGAAGGGTAAAAGATGTTTTCCAACCTCTTAGCATTGATACAAGTGCACTGGCATGCTTAATGGAAGCATACAAAGTTTATTTGCATGGGGAATTTTATGTTGTTTAGTTTTAGCTCATTGTGGTATATCAAAACATCTACCTACAGATGGTTGAGTAGGTTACTAAAGTGCTCTCATGGAAAGGATGAAATAATTGGACATATAATTAAGGCTATGGTATGGTATTTAGGCCATGAAAATCTCACATAAATTGTCTAAAAGGTAATAAGGAGTGTAGAACCATGTTAGAAGACAAGAGACTGGCTTTAGGGAGGTTTTCCCTAAAAATGACAAAACAAAGACCAAGAGATTTTTGTGGGTATTTTAAATCATGGTGGTATATGGTCTTAAGCCATTTAATTAGGTGTATCTTATATCCCCTAGAATAGACTATTCCCATGTCAATAATTAAGGTCAAATAGTGAGGGAAGGTATATTGTTTGAGACCTCAAACATGCCTAAGAAAACACTAAAATATTGCATTGAAGTTTAAAGTCCTATAGGAGCAAATGACCTTTTAACACCATAGGGAGCAACATTGAACATTATCATGGCTAAGGTGGTTTCAACAGATGGAAGGTTAGACTAATGTCTTGAAATTAATAAATAAAGGATTGAAATGCTCCCTTTCAACCCCTATATCCATCTACATGTATCCTTACAGACAAAGAATGTACACCTATAGTAGGGTCTCAGAGGTCAGGGGTGTCTCAATAAAAAAGGAACATTGTTTGTCCTCCCATGGAATGCAAAGTAAACCCAAGATGATTTCACATGATGTGTGACCTTAGAGAAGTTTCAAGGAGACTTTTAAGCATCATGACATAATGGATAAGGCCATAAGAACCTAAACGCATGGGCAAACTATGTATCTCAATCACAATAGGGGAAAACTTAGTTTTGATCCTTTGTAAGGTGAAAATAATGCATGGGAAGGTATGAAATGTATCTTGTGCTCATATTATAGTTAGGAGTATTATCACACTAAAACCAAACCCCAAAGAAACTCATGAAACATATAGTATACCCTAAAAAGCATGTGTCCCAATCAACAGATAGTAAACACAATCTTAAAGGGTAAAGGTGCATTGGCAGGGTTAGTGGGAAGCTAAGAATTAGTGAAGTAATGCATGAGCATCTCAATGGAGATGTTTATGACCTCATAAGATACAAACAAGATCAAAATAATCTTATACAGATCTCCAAAATCCATGTACATATATATAGTAGGGTACAAGCTAATGCAAACAAGATATGAGGTGAACTTGTTTAAGGAGAAGAGGGGGTAGGTTAGGAGTTGTTTCAACTTATCTCAAGGATGAAGAGTTTTATCTCACCCAAAAAAACATAAAAAACCATTAAAATATGATTTAAATGTGCTTTAGTTCCTTAGACCCTCAATAATGTAGACAGGCATGTCAAGCATGACTAGGCCTAGTGCCCAAATGGGGAGTCCATTACATGTAATACATGAGGTAAGCATTCCAATATATTGGATTATGATTTCGGGGTTGTATATGAAGTTTATAAGCTGTTAGAGTGGAAAGGAACCCATAGGAAAGCCACTTTTGGGTTGAAACCAATTCAAGCATGCACATAGGCAATGCTTTAAACTCTACCTTGGGGTTTTTGATGTTTCAAAATTCTAGGGAGGTATTTTTTAATCTAATTTTTTGTGAAATAGGTCCTAATGTCCTAATAGTCACCCCCATATAATTGGTTTCCATGAAAATATACGGCACATATCCTCCATTTTCTCTCATAGGAAGGTCACTTTTAGGCCTACATAAAGGTAGAAAAGGGATAGAATGTGACCTAAATGGGTATTGAGGGCCTTAGAAACATCATCTAATGATTGGGAATGTTGTAGTGATATTTTATAATATGTAAATAACATGAATTTATTCCACCATTGATGATAAATCACTAGAAAGGGTTGATGGACAACTATATGTAGTCAAACCCCAAGGTTTCCAACTAGGCCTAGTTGGTGAGTGAGAAAAAAGGAAGAAGTGGAGTGCTTGGGAAGTTGTGTTGTGATCCTACAAGTTTCAATGAAGAATTAATAAGAAATATATACCAACCCAAGCATGAAATATCAGCACATTTATCTCAAACTTATAAGATGCATGTTAAACCCTTTAGGCCTTCAAGGGACCTAGAACCGAGTTGAGGTCCACTTTCATTTCCAACTATTGGAGGAAATATAGTTGATTGAGACATGTTTAGGAGGATGAAATAGACATGTTTTAGATTTTTTATTGTAAATAAACCTACAATAAATCAAATTTTATCCCTGACATAATCTAAGCATGCAGGAAGAGAGTTAAACAAGCTCGATAGGTGTTTTTAGGTGCTCATATCTTTTCAAATACTATGCATGGGAACCAGAGAAAATTGAAGGATTCATAAAGGTCCCTTGGATTCAATTTTTTGGCACTTAGTGTCAGTTCCAACATCAAATTTTTATGAACAAAGCTTTAGACCCAAAACGACCTAAAACCCTACTAAACCTTCAACCAAGACTCGATGGAGGAAATAAGCTTGGAAAGCTATCCTAATGACATAGTTTGGAAATTAAAGTTATTGGAACATGCATAGCACTTCATTAAGCTATATTCCACCTAAATTATTTATACATAATTATATGAACAAGATGAGAAACAGAGTTTACTTGACTATTTTGTGTGTTTTTAAGGTTACAAGAAGATTTTGAAGATGAAATCAAGTTTAGGTAGAATTTTAGGACTTATAATAACTCCATATGGCCATTTTAGTCTAGGAAAAAACTATTAAGTTTCCAAACCAAAGCTCTTCTTTTAGCTAGTGAAAACTAGCATAGTGGACACAAGGGTGAGAAGGGTGAAAAATCCAAGTGATATTTTTTAAAGAATGAATAATGATTCTAAGGACATGGAGGGTATTTATAGGTTTCATTCACTCCCTCCCATATATTTTAATGGAAAACTAAAGGCATTTTTGTGGCCAATTATGAAGGGTAACTGAAAAGGGAGTTTTTTTAGATTGTAGATAGTGATGGCTTCCTTCCAGGAGTTTCCAAATGAGTATGAATGAAAAAAATATATAGATATGCATGCCTAAATTCCTTCCCTCTTATGCCAATCATCATACCTATCCCTAGTCAATGGTGGGATGATCAAATAGGTTCAAATTATGAAGGCACTTTTTGAGCCAAGACTGGGAGTTTCATGTCATTTTTCATATGTTTCATGACTTGTATGGAAATTTGGTCCTCTTGACATTAAATGGTTCATCTCATATCTCTTTATCATGAAATTATAACCCCTCTTCTCATATTTATAAGTTTCCAAGTGACCTTTGGACTTCCCTTATCTTGTTCCTCTCTCAAAGGATATAAATATTGACTCTTTTGGCTCTTTTGAGTAGCCTCTATTGGTTGATGGTGAAACCCTAGCCAGTTTTGTACTAGAATATCTCTTTAAGAAATAAACAAAGTGAATTTTCCTACTTACATGTATAGTTTAGTGTCGATACAATCTTGTTGGTCTTGCCTAGTAGAAGATGGTATTTTCTAGCATGTTATCCTTGATTGTTCTCCAATGTATAGAAGAGTAATTATTATAGGTCTTTTTTAGTGTTCTCTCTTAGGTGTATGTGTGTTATAGAAGTGTTATTTCATTTTATTCCCTAGAGGAATCATCCATTACCCTCCTAAGCATTTAAATAACTCTTGAACCTAAGTTATGAAATATTGATGTGACAATTCATCTTGAGTTATGAGTCTTGAGTGAAAGAAGCTTTGTTTAACTCTAAGTAGGATATTTTTTGTTAATAGGATGAAATTCAATATTGGTGCATCACTTTTTAGTTTTCTTAGTTTCTTTTCTATATCCTTTTCATCTAAAGTTGATGGGTAAGAAATTACTTCAAATAGTGCATCAAAAAAACTAACCCTTCTAGAGATTCATCTCAATAAATTGTTGCCCATATCAAAAGAGATATTTCCATTGTGCCACTTGGATGAGAAGAAATAGACATCTCCTCAAGGGGTGCAAATCTAGGTGACAACAGTTCATAAAGTAAAAATACCCAAAGTGAATTTCACTACTCCTCTAAGTGAAGTTAACTTATTCAATGAAGAAAATATATTATATGGCCCACTAATTCTAGGATGGTCCTTATATGAGCATAGATTATAGGGAGTGCCTACTATGCATCATCCTTGGGATATGATGAAATCCATTTATATTCTTGTGCATCAAAATCTTAAACCATGGATCATTACACTATTAGAGGAGGAAGATAGAAGATTAGATATTCCTCAGGTGACATAATCATCAGTAGGGGTAAAGTTTTACCCTAAAACTATTGGTTTACAAAGGGTAACTCAGAATAATATAATCCAAGGAGGTGAAGAGATGATATATCAAAAAGTGGAACCATTTACCAATATGACTCAAGTAAGAAGACAAAAACTTGGAAAAGATCTAATTTTTAAATAAAATGTCTTAGAGTTGGCTAAAGCATAGATAAAAACACTAAAGGTTGTCATCAAGGGCTTGAAACAACAAAATAAGAACTTGTAGGAGTAGTCTATTATGTTTTTTCCTAGGGAGATGGTTAATATGTTTTAATCCACTCTATATGAAATGTTTAATTCCTTGAAATCAATAAGGTCCAGACATGATGTAGTGAGCCAACAAAGTGTTGTGGCCATGAACCAAGTGACTCAATGGTAGGTTTCATGCAATAAAGTGAAAGACTTAATCAACATTTTGATAGAAGACCAAATTCTTGGACTTAAAATAGTTAGCCTAGCCCATTTGAATAATGTTATGGTTATACTAATAGAGAAGATCAAGGGTTTGAGTAGATGGTCGAAAGGCCTAAAAGATATTTTTGAGGATGGTTTATAGTTACAGATTAGAGTGAAGCATATATTGAGAAGTTTGATCATAGACCCAACTACACTCAACTCTATTGGCTTAATCACTAATGATGAGTTCAAGATTAGGGCTACCCATGTCATACAAAAAGTAAAGAATTAGATCTAAGGTAGAATAGGGGTAGACAATAGTAAGACCCTGGACATGATCCTATCAACTAAATAAGATATTAGTGATGCTTAGAGCATAAAATAATCTTTGGGTAGGAATGACAGACTTCATAAGCCTGATAGATGAAAAAGATGAACTTTTCATGGAACCTATCATCAACCTCAAATTGATTGATAGACAGCATCACAAGGTGATGAAGATCCTATAGACTGTAACCACCAAGGAACCACAAAGTCAAATTGGTTAACTTAAGAATATTTTTTTGTATAGGAGCATGTATAGTTTTGATAAGGAATATTCTTTTGTAAAATCATGTACAAATTTGTAAATCACATTGATTGTAGGTTAGTCATTTTATAAAGAGTCTATCTCTAGAACTTTGCAAAAGGATGTGTATTTAATACTTGTACAACTATCATTGGACATGATTGACTAACATACCTCCTTAGTTTTCTATATAAGGAGGTATTGTCATTTATAAAAGGAGGGAGATTTGGAGCAAGAAAACTCTGTGCAAATTTGAAGTAATCAATACAAGCAAATTTTTTTGAAAAGATTGTTTCATTTTAGATGTGAACCTTTAAATTTAGATAACTTTAGATAATGCTAGATTAACCAAAGGATTTTAGGTTTATATCATATTATTTAGTATTTTTGTAGATGTGCTAATGCTATTTACTTATAGGAGTGAATCTTTAAAGTGAATCTAGTTCTTTTTTACATTATTTTATGTTATCCTTAGATGTTGTCCTAATGTGTGATAGGATTTGAGCTTATGTTATTTCATGTCATATATTGGTTAAGTGCATATTTATATGAAATTTAAACTTTGTCATAATGTTTGGATTTAAGATCAATAATATCCTCCTTTTCTACCCTAAAATTCATTTTTCTTAATTTTTGATCATTTCTCTTTAGATTAGCTTCTATTGTAAATATATATATTAGTTTAAATTCTAGATCTTAGATTTTGAACATAATTCATTTCACTTAGTTTAGATAATTTTCATTTTCAAAAATTAGTTAATAAGCCATGGTGGGTTCTAAAAACCAAATAGTTACATTATAAATTGGTGAAATAGTCCATGTGCTCTTCTGTTATTCTACCAAAGATATCAAGATTATCATAACCTGTAACTCATGCAATGGATTCCTTGAATCCAAAAATGAGAAGGGTTTCTTAAACACTCTAAACCACCTATGATACACTTTCATACATCAATATTTTTTGATGTAAAATATTTTATGTAAAAATATTACAACCCTATAGATTAAGGTGTTACATCAGGAACAAGGTGCTTCAAATCCTAATCAGGCACTTGACGCATAAACTTTACAAGATGTTTCATTGGCTCAACATATTTTAGTCTATCGTTTATCTCTAGGTTTTTTGGCATCTAAGCTTACATTATATAATGTAAAAGGTGACTCTAAAAAACATTTGAGAGAATTTCACATAACATGTTTAGACTATACATCTAATGATAGGTCATTAACCGAGTTATTTCTTAGGAGTTTAATAGCATACACTCTAAGACAGTTTTATGATTTACCATATAAGATATCTAATGCATTTAATCCTTTTGAATATTTATTACTTGCAGATTTTTTAATTAGAATAAGTGAATATATTTCATATATTCAGATTGCTCAACTCAAACAAGAATTCAACAAGCTTATTACAAACTATGTATTATAATATAAGACCATGTTATCTAAGATGAAGAATCCTATGACAGATAATGAATTATGAGACATATTAAAATAGAGTTTTCTTAAAAATATACATGAATCTATTATGTTTAATAATTTTATATCCTTCATGGATTTGTGTCACACAGGTAATGAAATAGATGTTAAGTTTTTGGTAATGAATAAGCCAAAGTATATAACCTACATAGTATTTACTTCTCATGCATATAATTTGAGTAAGGAACCACACAAGGTGAAACCAAGTGAAAATAAGAATGATCAAAAAAAATAGTGAATGAATTTTTAGAGATTAATTCATGTATTTTTTTATCCACTTCTCTAATGAGAGTTTACCAACTTATTAGAAGCTCTTTACAAGGTGTTAGAAAAGTTATTGGAATGTCACCTCATATTGATTGCTACCATTAAAAGAGGTTGATGTGAGTAAACCTATTTCAAAAGTATTTTATAAAAATATTTTCTATGATTTTCATAGATAACCAGGACATAATACCAAAAAATTCATAAATTTTAGACATAAGATATAAGATTTGATAGATGAGAACATCATTAATGTGGGTATTGTTGACAAATTTTACCACCATTGGTCAAAGTTGTTTATGTGAAAGTATTAAAAAAGACTCCATTAATACAGTGAAGATTAAAAAAAGTATCAAAAATATAATATTAATAAATCCAAAAACTTGATTATGAACAACTCACAAGCCTAAATTTTGATAGAGGTTTCTCTTATTCCTCTAACTAGTTAGTTACAAGCTAGTGAAGGCAATTTTAAAATGCTCGGTATATGAAGGTGAAAAAGAGTTGGTTAAAATTATATTAGTGGGAGTTATGAAATTATATTCACTAAATATTACATACATTTATTTTAGGTTATAGCAGCTTAACTTTATGAATAATTTTTAAGAAGGAAAGGTGCTCTAAAACCCTTCTTAAACTTCAATGGTTCAGTTTTAGATGTAATTGCATTTTTGAGTTATTATAAAATAAAAGTGATGTGAGATATTATGGAGCATAAATTACCATAACATACCATATTAAATAAAAATTTAAGGTAATATAATGGAGAAAGGCAAAGATATAGGTATTAATGTTTTAGGCAAGCAAATGAAACAGTTAGAAAATATATTTTTTGAGAGATTTAATAGATTGTTTGAGTATATACAATAGTTTAAATGATGAGATAGGTTATTAAAATTCTTAATTAAAAAAAAATAACGTATTTATCCCTATTAAAACTCAATAAAATAGAAAAAATCATACTTATAGGCATTCAAAAATGATAAAGAGTAAGCTAGGAAACACTAAAAAGTGCATATTTTTAATTTTATTCAATGAAATCTCTTAAAATTTGACATGGAAATATATTTTTCTGTCCTTGAATGTTTATAAATGATATGATATTATTAATATATATGAGGAGAGATAAAATAACAAAACATAGGTCTGGTCGTGAAAGAAATCAGGGTTTTCTCACTAATTTGCTCACAAATAAAGTTAGAAATGAGTGTTTCAAGTCCTTCCAATGGAAAAAAATAATTTGATAGAATGTATACTTAATTTAAAGGTATAAATTCATTATCATTAAATTATAAATAATTCAAAATAGTCTTAGTGATTTAAAAAATATCTCTAACTCACCTTGTGGATAGTAAACAAACACTTTTTTGTGAATTTTTGTTTGGAAGTTTGGTGAAGAGTTTTGAAAATTTTCAAAAAAAATCAAGTATATCCCATTAATACCTATATAATGAGAATAATAGTGTTTTTTAATTCATATAACTCATTTTAGACCCCCTAATCTAAATCAGTGTTTTTAAAGTCCAATAAAGCATAATAGAGCATAAAATGGCATTTTTTAAAGTTGTATATGGAGTTTAGAGCTCAATATTTTCTTTAAGGTCTATTTTATCATTATTATTATGTTATAATCATATTTATACTCTTTATCTAATCAAATAATGCAAATTTATCAACTTTCAAGTTCATATAATGCATTCAAGAAGCTTACCAAAACCATAGAAGATGAGCATATCCAAAAGAACTAGTATGAAGAGTTATGGTTGTCATAATAAAGTGCATAACCAATAAATATATTCCAAGAATAATTTCAAAAATGGAACATCCAATTCATCTTCCCTATTTTTCCCCCTTTTAGTTAATTTTTAAAAAGGTCAAGTCAACATGAAGAAGCCTTTAATTAGCCCTAGAAAGGTGGAGATCGAAACATGCAAGAGTGGATAAGTTGATTAAAGTATTGGTTATGATTTGAGGCCCTATTTTCATTAAAGATAATCTTTCAATAAGCAACATGAAATATCTCTCATACTATGGCCCATTAGGACTAATTTTAGAAATTCAAGAAGTCAAACATGCATGCAAGATACAAGTCAAGATAGCTCAAGTTAAACTCCAAACTACAAGTCAAGATAAGTGAAGTAAAACTCTAATATGAAATACATATAAATAAATTTAAAATTCAATATGCATGTAAGATTGAAAATATATAACTGAAAATCAAAAATAAATTGAACAAAGAGTTAACTAAAGATCTCTTCAAGACTCAACCATCAAAGCATGTAATGACCTTTGACTTTTCCAAACACTTAAAACTTATCTCTTTAAATTTTATTCCATATTTCAAGAATATAAGGTTTAAAATCAAAATTATATGTTTTAATTTGGATTTTGAAGTTTGAATCAAAGTTTGAGTTCAAGATTTAGTTAAAAGAGAAGTGCACTATGAGTAGATATGGACGCATTCCTAGTTTATAGCTTCTTGTCTTACCTCTCTCTTATTAATTTTTATAAGTCAATCAATTTTTAAATGATTATGGGAAATTATTCTTTTTTATTACTAAAACTCTATCAAAATTTTTACTGCTTCACCTTTGAAATAATAAAGAGTTGATTTTTCTTCCATTTTTAAATTATTCATAAAGTGTGTTCTTAATGTTCATTGATGTAACTTAGTGAATAAATAATTTGTTTATGTTTATATATAAATTATTCACATTTATTAATAAAATAAAAATTATTAAAATTCATATAGAGTTTATAAGTCTGATTTTTACCTAATTTGGAAGTGAATTCAATAATTGTTCATTTCTTCCTAGCTAGTGTAAGTGTTTGTCAAGATCTATGTATGAAATATTTTTGTAAGAGCCATTGTATGAAGATGAAGTGAATTAATGTAGGTTATTAAGCTTATAAAGTGTGTTTAGTATAGTTATAATTGACCTTAACATTAGTTCATCACCCCAATTTTTATTCTTTATTTTTATTTTCAGTTTTAGCATTGCTCTTTTTACCCTTTTCCTAGTCAAGAAAACACATAATTAGATAGTTTAAAGAGAATTATGTGAGTATAAAAACATAACTATCCATTTATATATAAATTATATCCAATTAAAGGTCCCACACCTTAGAGAGTTTCCATTGTACCCAAAAAAATGACAAGCACACGTTCTTGTAAAGGTGCATTGTTGAGTGATAACAGTTTTTGGCATGTTCGATGGGACTATAGCATAGAAGATTACTAAATATTGGTGGTATTTTTAGAATTTGCGTTAGAAAAATTAATGGTTCAATGGTTTTATTCATTTACCCTTAATAAATTAAATTATATTGTTTAAATAATAATATATTTTATCATTTATCACGAATTTATCCTCATGTAAATAAATGAAATAATAAAATAGATTAAATGACATTTGGAAAGGTTGGACCTATTAATGTGGTGGTTGGAAAATGTCACATTATAGTTGTCAGATTATCTTGTATATATAATAAAGAGTTTATATTTTAAGATGCAATGAAAAAAAAGAGAGTTGAGACAATTGAGGAAATGTGGAAAACTCATTTTGAAGCTATGTGAAGATTGATTGAGAAGAAGTGAGAGGAAGAAAGAATTATTGGGTACTTGTTAGTTTCTCATAATATGTATAATATTTGTGGGTTTTTTACCTCTTAGATATTTTCTCACATATATCTTGTGTTGGTTTCATTTATGACCTTGTTCTTGATCTCATATCTAGATCCATTATTCGTATGCATTATTTTGCTTAATTTATCAAGGTATCAAATCTTGTGATGTGTTGATCAAGTATTAAGGTTGTAGAGATTAATTTTACTCAAAAAAACTACCTATTTATCTTATAACATGTTCACAAAAATGTTGTTGGGCTTCTCACTTTATCAATTTTGTGATATGTGTACTTCAAGCATTATTTCATAGATCTGGCCAACCATATCCATTTTTAGGTCATTTTCAACCATGTGGAGGACCTACATAGGCTACAATATGATCCTCTATCTAAGGATGTAGTAATAAACATTGATTTCAATATTATTTATTGTTATTTGGCATCTAAAAAATCAAAGAATTTTTAAATACTTTTTCTATGCAAGCACATGAAGGGCCCCCTGTCTGTTGACTTATATTTTCCAAAAGGATTAAAAACATTTATTTTTTTCTTTATACAATCAAGAGATACTTATTCTACATGTATTTAATATTTTGATTTAAAAAATCAAAATTAATTAAATATATTATAAATCATGTAGCTTGCATTTGAAGTCTTGTATTGGAAAAAGAGAAGTTGATACTTGTATATCCAAGGTCCTTAAATCAAATCTCAATCCCAATATATTTTTCTATCAAAATTAATTTATTTATTTTAAAATAATCAGTTAAAATTTCTAGTTATGAGTTGTGTAAAATCTCACGTGTGAAGTTTGTAACACTTTTGACACTTTTAACACCCTTGACTTGTCATATTTTTTGTCAAAAATGGTCATGTGATCAGTTGATCTTTAAGTTTTTGCACATTTCAGGTGCATTGAGATGATCCTTTATTTGATTTTTATGATTTTTGCCTTTATTACGGTTCTTTGTATTTTTTTGAATTATTTTACAACCAACTAAGTGGGTAGTGTTATTTACTCACTAGATTATTTGTTTTTATTACAAAATCAAGTATAAAACATGTTAAAAAGTTTGCTTTCTAATTTTTTTTGTGTTAGTTTAGTATAAAATACAAACTTGTAATGTCAATTTTAAAAGGAAGAAGAAATCTTCATGACTCAAATCATAATATGATTTATTCCTAATAAGATATATAATGTCTGGCCAACTTAGTATCAAATTATTAGTCAATTTATTGTATGTGCATCACATAACATGTCTGTTAAATTTAGCATGTTTGATTGTAAGTCTACATCAACTCCTATTAAATTTGATGTTAAGCTTGATCCAAAACTTGTGTGATAAAGCTAACCCATCTTTATAGATATATTGTTGGCATTTTGATTTATCTAACCATTACTAGGATAGATATTTCATATGACATAGGTGTTGCTTCCAGATTCATACAATATTCATCCTTGGATCATTAAAAATTAGTAAAATAGATACTACAGTATATAAAAAGAACTACAAATTTTGCTTTATATTATTCTTCTTTTGATTATTCTAATTTATTTGGTTATTGTGATGCTAACCATACTATGATAATTTTACTTCTAGATATGTATTTATATTTGGTTTAGGTGCTTTCACTTGGAGCACTTTATGTGGAAGTTGTTAAATAAGCATTGTGGCTATGAAGGATGATATAAGAATGTCATGTGGAGGTTATTCATTGTACCACCCTTTTTAGTGATAGTCAAATTTGTATAGCTTTGATGAAAAATCTAATGTATAACCAATGAACTAAAGCCTATTTAAATTCATTTGATGTTGGAGTTGGAAATTTGGCCTACCAAGGCCAAATTCTAACCCTTATCACTTGAAACTTTTCGTGACATTGATTTAAGCCTCTATATGGTGGTCTATTGTATGTATGTTGACTAGAAGTAAAGTTTTTAGCCTTTAAATGATAAATTTTGAGTCAAAAATCCATTAAAATATCCATAATACCTCTAAAACCTCTCATGATTATGTCATTACTTTAAGTTAAATTTTCATACTATGAAAATATCTCTTCGTGCAACTTTAAAGCATTGTTTTGGCCTCTAAAGAGCTCCCATGTGTGAAATTTGCCTTTATTTTGATGTAAAAAGTCTTAATACTTGTGTTATATGCCAAATAATTCGTTATCTTCCTCAAGTTGCCCTAAATTGGTGGTTCACAGCTTAAAGTGTGAAGAGAATGCAAGAGAAAGGCTATTTTCATGTTTTTTTCATGCATGAAATATTGATTTGTATGGACTTTTATGTATAGAAGAGATCATGATAGTGAATTTTGAGTCACGATATATGTTCAAGAAGATTTTCATGGAAAAAATATCTCATTTAGGCTTAAAAATTATTTCCAAACATCATAAATCTTATTTTCAAAGAGAAAGAGACCTTCAAGTTTTCAGATGGTATGACCGTGAGAGAGAAAATTAAAATTTAGAATTTTAGGTAGAGAAAGGGATACTAGAGAGAATCCATATTTGGGAATTGCTGATTTTTTGGCTATCTATCCTTTATTAATAACCCTTTACAAGTTAAGGCACTCACTATGGCTTCTTCATTGAGACAGGCAACCAGTTTTCTCCTCTCTTGAGCGTCATGATAGAAAAATGGAAGTTTGTGGAGATTTTCAAGAGTATGCATCACATTTTCATGAAATTATTTAATTTATTTCCACACATTTTAAGTTATATATATCTCAATAATAAATACATAGTTAAATATGTAATTCTATAGGCAGTTTGGAGAGATTGTATGGTTTAGAGGTTGATCTATAGATTTCAATAGTCTTTTATGACATTATTTCCAAGTCTTATTCATGTCCATTTGGATTTTTAATTTTTATCACACTTCATCATTTCCCTCTTTAGACACTTGAAATGTTTTATGACACTCTCAAGAGAAAAAGACCTAATCAAGCCTTATATGCTTAGAAGCTTTAATCAGGCATGTGTATGCCATTATTAGAAAAGAATTGTGATGAACATGTAAGGACAATAAGAAACTTCATGTGACCTCTATACATCATCCATAGATTCAAAATGAACATTATATGTATAATTCTATTCAACACCTTATTAAAATCCTTGGTAAGCCGATGATGATGAGTTTCTTGAGTGAAATCTCCACCTACATAAGTCAAGGCCTCACCTCAAGATGTAAAAGATCTCTAATACACCATGTTAGTCATCATAATGTAATTTAAATGGCACTAGGGCAGAGGCTAGCTAAAAAAATCAATAAAATAAAGGAGACCTGGTGCAATCCAATCATGAGAAGCAAGAGAGAGATAGAAATAACTTGAAAAAATTCCTTGTTAGCAATTTTTTAGGTAACTTTGTGAAAGTTAAGGTAGCTTATATTTCCTTGTTTCTTCTCTATTACATCAATCTTGTGCAAAGATTCATTATCCATTAAAAAACATGGATTAAGTAAGATTATTAGAGTTCTTTTCCCATTGTGCATAATAGGATCAACTTTCTCAAAGTTGTTAATAGTCTATACAAGTGTCAAATGGTCATCTAGAGAGAAACATTCACATGGTTGTTAAAATATGATAAAGGAGTCTCCTTAATAGTTATAAGTATGATTTAAATATTTATAAGGTAATTATAACAAGGTTAAATCACTAAATTAATATCATGAATTCCCTCTAAGGCATATACTTCACATACCATGCTTGGATTGTCTTAGTTCGTACAGTGGGGTCTTCAAGCTTCTTAAAGAGCTAGGGTATTGAATGAAGATCACAACTTTCATTTTAATTGAATATGATCAATGAGAATGTAGAGTAAGTGTAGGAATAAGTTCTCTAGGATGATTCACTATCATTTTATCCCACTTCTCAAGTTTGTCTTAATTTGTACACAAAGTCAACTATTACCTACAGTGATGCAAAGAAGGGATGGACCAAGTGTAAAGTGATTTAACCTTCATACCTTAATGAGTATTTTGAAGTGAATGGATTTTGAGAACCCTTGATTGGCACTATATTTTATGTAATATCTTCTAAACAAGATCATTAGTTTTATATAAATTCAATATTCTAAGAGAAAGATCACCTACAATCATGTCTACAAAGACACTCAGTCATAAGCATAAGAAGTGGATGAGCAAGGAATGAAAACTTTCAATTTAAGTGAAGCTTCAAATGAGCTTGTGAATATATATAGACCATTTATGAATGAATGAGAGGTTCATAATATATATATTTGACCTTATCAACATCTAAATGTCTCTCAGTCTATACAAGACATAGTTAACCATCATCTACAACTACACTCATGCTAACAAACAATCAAGGTTTGTTTCATAGAGAGAAGATGGAGTTTATATGAATAAATTTTTTTGATAAAATTCAATTTCTAACTAATATTAAATATAAACTGAAAATATCCTGGGCCAAATGAGATAAACATATACACCTATAGCCAGCCTAATGGAGTTATGTAATTAGGTGGAGCAAACTTAGTTTTAACCAATGATGGAAGGTGGACTTGTGGTTATGAATATTGAGAGGTGTTTGAGACCTATAAAAAAATTTAAACATATAATAGTAGACTATGGAAGGTTCCTTAAACATAAGCATAGGTCCTTCAACATAAAATCATAGTCAATAGGGGAAGTTCTAGTCCACTTATTCTTAAGAGGCCTTGCTTGACTGAAGGATGCCAAGGACTCTAGATATGTTGAGTGGAATGAGGTCTATTTGAGAGTGGTGTTTTCATGAATTAATAATATTAAAACATTCATACCTTTCCAATGATGATGATATGGTCAATATATGGATTGAATAGTTGAACATAAAATGAAAATGCAGTCATAATCAATGTAGAAAGCCAATTTTGAGAGAATTTGAGATTTTAAGGCCCCTACAAGTGGAGTTAGCCTCTCAATTTTGGTAAAAATGATCATTGTGACTCTATCAAAATTATTATGCAATCATAAAGGTCATGTCAATAGTGGAAATGGTAATTATTTTGTCATATATCTCATACATTTAATTAAGCAGTCATAAATAAGACTGAGAGTCATTTGGAAGGTGTGAGGAAATTACAAAGAGTTTGGACTTCATGAAGAGGTTTTGAGACAAATGGAAGATGTTGGTAAAGGTTATCATATGCCCTCTAAGTATTCAATAGTCAGGTTTTCAAGTTAGATTCCCTTGAGGGCTTGTTCAAAAATACAGACTTATACTAACTTGTACATACCAACTGAAGACCTTTGCTTGTTTTAAAGGTTTATATGAAGTATAAACCTTTGGGGAAGGTTTTAAGGTCTTTCAATCTTTCATGATAATGATAAACTTGGATTATATGCCTAAAGCACCAAAACTCAATAATTAAGGGCTTTTCAAGATGTATTATCAAGAAACACTAGGCAAGGGAGATGAGAGTATGTAGGTAACATGTGTGGAAGAATGTTTCAAGTAAAGGTGGAGTTATAATTCCATAAACATAGTAATAAAATGAGAGAAGAGATTATTCAAACCCCACACTAGCCCAAACATTAAGACTTAATAGTCTTGGTAGTATAACCCTTCAGGAAACCTCATGAGATCATGTAGACAAAGTGGAGTTTAGGTAGCCAAAAGAAGTTACAAGATATAGAAACAAATGATAAATAATGTATTATGCACCCAATATCATCTTATAGGTTCTTTAGACCTAAACATTCATTTAGGCCTATAACCCCAAAAGACACTTGCAAACCTTTATAAGTAAAATGACACCATGAGAATATTTAAGGGGATGGTTAAGGTCCTAAATGAGATATTTCAAGCAAATAAAGGAGACACAAAGGTCAATTTGGTCCTTGAGAGCTAATTTGAAGTATGCATTCTACACATCTAATTTAACCCACCTATTTTAATGCTCATATATTTCACCAAAAGAAGACTTGGACCAAATACTCTTATTAGGATTTGAGGACCCCTCTGTAGTTGAAATCCATTAAGGATTGAGGTTTATTGAAGAAATGAGGCTTATGAACCATTGTTAATAATATAAGCAGGTCCAGAATGCATGTAAAACACTAGAAGAAAACTTCTCTATGTATGTATATTTTCATAACTTTTACATGAAAACCCAAACTTCTTATGAAAGTTAAAGGGGTCTTTGGACTAAAGATCTATGTCAAGAATTTCTAGTTTGGAGTTCCATACTTTATGAACCATTGTTAAGAAGGTGGACCTCCAAAACCCTCCCTAAACCCTCCTATAAACTAATTTTGAGAGAAGTGAAGTTTATTTCATCCAAACACCAATGAATCATAATATAAACTCTTCAATCATGAATTAAACTTAGAGAGGTTCTTGGTTATGGTACCGTGAAGTACATAACTATATGAACCTATCATAAATAGGGATTTTTGAGGAAAAAGAGGTACAAGGCAGTTTAAGATGATGTCAATTATTGGAGAATTAAATTTTTCACTTTTTTTACCTTTTCAATCCATCATATGATCAAAAACATGCTTTAAAATGCCTTTGTGAACTTCTAATCAACCAGTATATAGAAATGAAAGACAAATTAACCTAGTCAACTAGCATGGACAAATTACAAGTGTTTCTTGCTCAAGGAAACCTATTTCATGATATGGGAGATTATTTTGGGCCTAAAACTCACTTTTTCACATTTTTTAAAGGTTTCATGTAGGGTTTTCATGGCCATTAGGTACTAAGAGTTAGGTTACTAGGCCTAATTGGCCTAATAGAACTACTTGGTTAATCAAGTAGAGTGGAAAATGGCATAGGGAGACTATTGGGTGAGTTAATATAAAGTTATCATGCCACATAAATGATCCTTATCATGAATAATTGATCCTTGAGTGGAAATTCATGCTTAATTTATCCTTATCATGAGTTAACTAATCTTAAAGTTGTAATAAATGCATGTTCCATGGTCTTAATGCAAGAAGGTGTCTTTCTCTTGACTTAAGTATTTTGTTAAAATAATGAGAAGTTTTTATATGCATATTATGTCCCACTATCTTGACTTAACTCATTCAAGAATCATGTAGTATCATCAAACATGGAGAGTTCTTATGGAAGACTATTTGTACTAGTTGTAATTAAAGTAATGTGGATGTAATGATGGGGATTGAGGATATTTTTTCCTCTTCTCTATGTCATCAATTCTCCTTCTTGTTCTCTCTTCATGTGTTCTATATATTCAAGCTTTTAAACCTTGTATCAATATTCATCTCTTAGGTAAGAGGAAATTCTACCAAGATTGAGCTTTGTAACCTCTTGAATCAATAAAATGGACTATTATAGCTTCTATATGATTGAATTATAATGTGTATATGATTTTTCATATGTATATAAGTGGTATGAATCTTCCCTTAGCATGTCCTTATAATACCTATATGTTTATGAGTTATCTTATGTAAGTTATATGACGTGTCAAAATTTGATGATTAGATTTATAGTGTAATGAGGTTGAAAATGTCTTAAAGTAGACCTATCTCCCTTTACGCCTAATTTATAATCATTCATCAATAACTCCATGTGAAACATTTCTGCATAAGAAGCCTTAGAGATAGTCTTTTAGTCCATTTATTATTCATTAGTGTTGTAGAAATACAAAATTGAGTGAATGACTTAGTAATATAGGTGCATCACCATCACTAGAGTAGTTTTTCCCTTTTAATTATCTTTTAAACTCTTTTCATCCGCAAAGCAAAGTAGTTTTAGGAAAAGCATTCAAGTTGATATATCAGAGGAGCTAGCCTCATAATCTAGAGGTTTGGTCTAAGATACAGGCATCCCACAACCTGTAAACTAATCCAATGTTAGTTCAAGTTTAAAGGAGATCTAAGCCATCTACTTCAATAGGGTGAAACTTGGGTTGCTAATAGCTATGACATGCCCAGTGGGACTAGATTCAAGAATTAGAAAATTCACATTAGTATTTTTGGTCTTCACAAGCAGTCTTAAGTAGTCATCTTAGTCATCATTTTAGAGGTATCAATATTTCTTGTTCGTAATTTTTTTGATATTCTTTTGAATTATATTAAGTGATGGTTACATATGGGGTAGATTCTTATCATTTAACTCCTTATTAATATCCATATGATCCATATCCATCTTTTTATGATACATATCAACCCTACATTCACCCATACCAATCTTATGATGACCCACATCAACCCTATAATACCCCTCATGAAATTTTTTACCCTTAATATGAGCCATATCAGTTCCAATATTAGCCTCCTTACCAAAATTTATCTTTTACTTTCCATTCCCAATCACCCTCCCAAGACACACATAATTTGTATGATGATTTTGAAGAGATGAATAAGATGAACCAAATCATTGCTAATGATAGTTTAGCCTTGAGATAAGAACAATCATGTAAATAATCTCAAGAGTCACTACCTCCTACTACCCCATGCCACTATCCATGGATTTCAACTCCATCTCAACAAGAAGTTCTTCCCTTCATGCCCTAATCTAAAAAAAGTGTAATAAAAGAGGCTCCTAAACCCAAGTTTACAACTTGAAAATAATTATATTAGTCAAGCATAATCCCAAGTGTTGTAGTCAAGGACAAGCTTGAAATCATTCATCCCCCACCCCTCCCTCCTCAAGATCCAAAGGCCTTCCTCTCATGGAAGTTTATTCAAGGATAAATGTAGTAGAAAGAGGAGGTGATTGTTGTCAAAGTTGAGCAGCCCCATGATCAGAACCAAGCATCCATGGAAACACCTTTGGATTTGTCTCATATTCTTGAGTATTTTCAAGGATCCACCATGCCAATTCTTGAGAATGAACCTCTCTTTTTTGAGATAAATGAATAACATTCAACTAAGGTGATAGAAGATAAGAACACCTCTAGCATTTATGAATAGGAAATCATGATTAGAACCCCAGTTCATCCCTATAGATTATAAGTTGAACATGAAGTGAAGTTGGATGATGTGGGGCAGCCACAATGGCAAGATGTTGAAACTGATAAAGAAAAGGTACAAACAACTCTTTCTATATAAATCAACCATGAAGATAACTCACATTAAACCATTGGTGAGGTTTAGAACATTATTAAAGTTGATGACCATTGGTAGTAGTTGTACCGTGAGTTCTTGAGTGATATTGAAGAACTCAGTATGGTAGATTTAGATGAAAAAATAGGACAACAAGTTTGTGCTTCACATGAAGATACCACTAATGTTTTGTATATTTAAGAGGGAAATACAAGTTGAGAGACACCAAGGAAATATGAGATGTATCTTGAGTGGATATATGAGATGCCATTCTTTAATGAAGATGAAGATGACCAACCTACAATAGATTTAGAGATTATTGATCAACCTGATACCTCACAAGTAAATGTTAAGGATGGTAATATATCCCATGTTTTCCCAATTAATCATGAAGAGATGGAATTTTTAGAAGACTTAGAGGGATATTGTTCAAATTTTGATAGTCCATCTCCACCACATAAGGAGCTTGAGGATGGTCTTGTAAATAACACTAATACAATTGTTCATCCAAAGTCTTATAGACAGAATCAAGGAGAGACTAATCACATGTTGTGTCCATGCTTGCAAGAAGTTCAAGACATTGAAAAACCACTATCTCAAATGGAACATAATAGAGGCACTAATAAAAGTATATTAGTTGGGTTTTTAATACAATCATTATATAAGAATTTGACAAACCATCAACATCCCATGACTGAGGTAGAATTAACATTGTTGATACAAGAAAGATGGATATGAGAGGAGTATGAGTGGGTCTTGGACTCACATATATAATCCATGCATCTAAGAATGGAACTAGAAGGCCTAGATTCTTCCCCAATAGACCTTGAACGTGAAAATTCTCCTATCTTTAAGGAGCTATCAAGATGTGGCAATCATACTTTAAGGTTTCATGGGTGTCAATCAAGTTTTTATTTTGACCTTAAAGGAAATATTATTATCTTAGGTTAGTTATTTTAAGTTTTTTGTCTTATTTAAATAAGTGGTTAGCATAAGTAGTAGTATGCTACCTTATTGTGTTTATCTTGTTCTTTTTCCTTACGTTAAGTATGTTCTTGTGTTATTTATTTTGAGTCTTGTTGTTTATTACAATCATAAGAGGTGTCTCAAAGTGATAAATGTCTAAGGTAATCTTGTTGTTATGTTTCAAAAATATCATTATCATGAAATTTTAGTGAGTTCTCTTGATTGGTAGGATGGTCAACCCCTATGAGTCACCAGAAATGTTTAAAATTTGGCCCACCAAGGCCAAATTCTAACCCCTATAAATTAAAACTTTCATGGCACTGATCTAACCATCTATATGGTGGTCCAATATATGTATGTTGACTAGAAGTGAAGTTTTTGGCCTTTAGATGATACATTTTGAGTTAATAAGACAATAAATTATCCATAATACCTCTAAACACTCTCATGATTATGTCATTACTTTAATTCAAATGTTCATACTTTCTTCGTGCAACTTTATATCATCAATTTAGCCTCCAAAGAGCTCTCACATGTGAAATTTACCCTATTTTAATGTCAAAATACCTAATTTAATATTACAAACAATTCATTTTCTTCCTCAAGTTTCCATAAATTGGTAGTTTGAAGCTTAAAGTATGAAGAGAATGCAAAAAAAGGCCATTTTCATGTTTTTCAGGCAAGGAGTACAAATTTATATGGACTTTTCCATATAGTAGAGATCATGAACTTGAAGGTGGAGTCATGACATGTTTTCCATAATATTTTCATGGAAAAATTATTTCATATAGGCTCAAAACTGATTCCCAAACATCATCAAGCTTCTTTGCAAAGAGAAAGAGACCTTCAAGTTTTTAGATGGTATGTCCATGAAAGAGAAAATCAAGATCTATAATTTTAGATAGAGAAAAGTGTCTTATATATATTGAATATTTGTTATTTTTTTCTTATTTTTTCTCTCCTTTTATGAACAATCCTTTACAAGTTAAGGCACTCACTACGACTTTTTCATTTAGGCAGGCAACTAGTTTATTGAGTTTTCTCCTCTCTTGAGCATCATGATAGAAATTTGAAAGTTTGTGGAGATTTTTAGGAATACGAAACATATTTACATGAAATTATTCAAATTATTTCCATATTTGTGAGGTCATATGGATCTTAATAATACATACACATCTAAATATATAGTTTGTAGGTAGTTTGGAGAGATTGTACGATTTAGAGGTTGATCCATGTGTTTCAAGAGTCTTTATGACATTATTTGTAGGTATTATTCATGTCAATTTGGATCATTAAAATTTATCACACTTCATCATTTCCCTCTTTATACACTTGAAATGGTTTATTACACTCTCAGGAGCAAAAGACCCAATCAAGCCTTATATGCTTAGAAGCTCTGATCAGGGATGTGTATGCCATGATCAGAAAAGAATGGTGATGAACATGTAGGGAAAATATTAAACTTCATTTGACCTATATAAATCACCCAAGGGGTCAATATAAATATTATGTTTATCATTTTATTTAACACCTTCTTAAAACCCTTGGTAAGCCAATGACAATGTGTTTCTTGAGTGAAATGTCCACCTATAGCAATCAAGGTCTCACCTCAAGATGTAAAAGATTTATAATACACCATGGTAGTCATCTCAATGCAAGTTCAATGACACTAGGTAATATGTTATTCAATAAAATAAATTAAACCTATTGCAATCTAGTCATGATAAGCAAGAAAGAGGGACAAATAACTTGAAAATTTTCCTTATTAGCAGTTTTTAAGGTAACTTTATGAAAGTTAAGGTAACTTTATGAAAGTTAAGGTAACTTGTGTTTCCTTGTTTCTTATCCATTATATAATTCTTATAAAAATATTAATTATCCATCAAGAAACATGGATTAAGGAAGATTATCAGAGTTCTTAGCCCATTGTATATCATAAGATCAACTTTCTCAAAGTTGTCAATAGTTTGTATAGGTGTTAGATGGTCATCTAGAGAGAAACATTCATAGGGTTGTTAAAATGAGATAAAGGAGTCTCTTTAAAGGTTATAATTATGATTGAAATACTTATAAGGTACTTATAACAAGATTTAAGCACTATATTAACATCAATAACTCCCTCTAAGGCATACACTTCACATACCATGCTTGGATTGTCTCAGTCCATATAATGGGGTCTTTAAGCTTCTTAAAGAGTTTGGTTATTAAATCAAGATCAAATATTGCATTATAAGTTAATATGAATAATGAGAATGTATATTAAGTGTATAATTAAGTTATCTAGGATAATCTACTGTCATCTTATCCCACTTCTCAAAGTTATCTCAGTTTGTACACACAGTCAACTATTACTTGCAACCATGCAAAGAAGGGATGGACCAAGTGCAAAGTGACTTAACCTTTAGAGCTTAATGAATATTTTGAAGTGAATGGATCTTGATAACCCCTAATTAACACTATTTTTGATCCAATATATTCTCAACAAGATCATTAGGTTAAACTAAAGTCAATATTCTAAGAGAAAGATCACCTATAGTCATGTCTACAAAGACACTCAGTCATAAGCACAAGAAGTAGATGAGTAAAGAATGAAAAATATCACGGTAAGTCAAGATTAAAATGAGGTTTAAAATATAGTAATACCATTTATTAATGTATGAGAGATTCATAATCTATATATTTAACCTTCTCAATGTCTAAATCTCTTTCAGTCTATACAAGGCATAATGAACCATTATCTACAACTACACTCATGCCAACATACAGTCAAGGTTTGTTTCAATGAGATAAGATGGAGTTTGTATGACTAATTTTTTTTTAACCAATTAAAGTTATAAACAATCTCAATGATAAATTGGCAAGATCCTAGGCCAAATGAGATAAACATAGACACCTATAGCTAGCATAATGGATTTGTGTAAACTCAATTTTAACCAAGGATGGAAGGTGGACTTGTGGTTATGAACATTGAAATGTGCTTGATACCTATCAAAGTTTTAAAACATATATAATTTTACTATGGAAGTTTCCTTAAACATAAACATATGTCCTTTAACATAACAACAGAGTCAAGAGGGGAAGTTACATTCCAGTTGTTCTTAAGAGCCCTTACTTGACTGAAGGATGCCAAGGACTATAGACATGTTGAGTAGAATGAGATCTATTTGAGGGTGGTGGATTCATGAATTAACACTCTTAAACTATTAATACATTTTTAATGATGATGATATGGTTAGGATATGGCTTAAATAGTTGAACTTATGAGGAAAATATAGTCACAGTCAATGTAAGAAGCCATTTTTGGGAGAATTTAATATTTGAAGGCCTTATAGGTGGAGTTAGCCTCTCAATTTTGGTAAAAATTATCATTATAACTATATAAATCTTTTTATGTAATCCTAAAGGTCATGTCAATAGTGTAAATGGTCAATGTTTTGTCATAGAGCTCATACAGTCAATTAAATAGTCATGAATAAGACCAAGAGACTCATTTGGAAGGTGTGAAGAAATTATAGAGAGTTTGGAATTCATGAAGAGGTTTTGAGATAAATGTAATATGTTTTTAAAGGTTCTCATATTCCATCTATGTAAAAATTAGGTTTTCAAGTTAGATGTTGTTGAGGGCTTGCTGAAAAAGATAGACCTATACTAGCATATACATACTAGTTGAAGACCTTTTCTTGTTTTAAAGTTTTGTATGAAGTTATATGAACTTTGGGGGAAGGTGTTAAGGTATATCAAGATACCATGGTAATGATAAGCTTAGATTATATAGATAGAGCACCATATTAGAATCATTAATGGATTTTCAAGTTGGACTGTCAAGAAACTCTAGGCAAGGGAGATGAGAGTATGCAGGCAATAGGTGTGGAAGAAGGTTTTATGTAAATGTGGAGTTATAATTCTATAAACATAGTAATAAAATGAGATAAGAGATCATTTAGACCCCACACTAGCCCAAACAATGAGACTTAATAGTCTTGGCAGTATAACCCTTTAGGTAGCCTCATGAGATCATGTAAACAAAGTGAAGTCTGGGTAGACAAAAGAAGTTATAGGGAATAGAAAAAAAAATGATAAAAATGTATTATGCACCCCATATATCTTATAGGTTCCTTAGACCTCAACACTCAGTTGAGGCCAATTAAGCCTAAAGACCTACTTTACACCTAGAAGGCCTATAACACCAAAAGACAATTGTAAACCTTTATAAGAAAAATTACACCATGAGAATATTTAATGGGATGGTTCAGGTCCTAAATGAGATATTTCAAATAGAGAAAGGCAATAAAAATGTTAATTTGGTCCTTGAGAGTTAACTCAAAGTATGCAGTCTATAAAACTAATTTGACCCACCTATTTTAATGCTCATATTTTTCACCACAAGAAGACTTGGATAAAATCATCTTACCAAGATTTTAGGACCCCTATGCACTTTAAATCCATGAATTATTGACATTGATTTAGAAGTTGAGGTTTATGAACAATTGCTAAGACTGTAAATAGGTCTAGAATGCATGCAAAACACTACAAGCAATCTTCTCTATGTATGTATCTTTACACACTTTTTTCATGGGAACCCAAACTTATCAAAAAATTTGGAGGGGTATATGGAATAAATATCCATGGAAATAAGTTATAGGTTGGATTTCCATACTTTATGAACCATCATTAAGAAGGTGGACCTCCAAAACCCTCCTACATGCTAGTTTTGAGAAAAGTGAAGTTTATTGTATCAAAACACCCATGAATCATACTAAAAACTCTTTAATAATTAATTAAACTTAGAGAGATTCCTGGACATGGTACCATGATGTATGCAATTGTATGAACCTATCATAAAATAGGGTTGTTTGAGGAAAAAGTATAGAAATAGAGGTACAAGATAGTTTAAGATGATGCCAATCATTAGAGAATAAATTTTGTCACTTTTTTTACCTTATCAAGACATTATATGATCAAAATCATGCCTATAAATGCCTCTATGAGCTTCTTCTAATCAACCAATCTACATAAATGAAAGACAAATTGACCTAGTTAGCTAGTATGGCAAAATTGTAAGTATTTCTTGCTCAAGGAAACCTATTTCAAGATATGGGAGATTGTTTTAGGCCTAAAAATCAATTTTTCAGATGTTCTCAAGTTTTTGTTTAGGTTTTTCTTGGCCATCAAGTACTAAGAGCTAGGCTATTAGGCCTAATTGGCCTAGTAGACCTACTTGTCAATCAAATAAAGTGGAAAATGGCAGAGGGAGACTATTGAATGAGTTAATATAGAGTTATCATGCCACATAAATGACTCTTATCATGCTTAATTGATCACTGAGTGCCAATTCATGTATAATTGATCCTTATCATGAGTTAATTAATCCTAAATTAGTAATCAATACATGTTTCATGGTATTAATGTAAGAAGGTATCTTTCTCTTGACTTAAGTGTTGTGTTAAAAGAAGGATACATTGTTATATGCCTATGATGTCCCACCACCTTATTTTAAATTCCAAAAAACTCATTCATGAAGCATCCAATATCATCAAACATGGAGAGATCTTATGGAAGGTTACTTATATTAGTTGTAATTGAAGTAATGTGGAATTAATGATAGTGATTGAAGATCTTTTCTCATATTATCTACACCATTCATTCTCCTTCTTGTTCTATCCTCATGTGTTCTATATATTAAGTATTTTAGCCTTATATCAAGATCCCTCTCTTGGGAAAGAGGAAACTTTGCCAAGATTGAGCTTTGTAACCTCTTAAATCAATAAAATGGGTTGTTTTAACATTTTTATGATTGACTTAAAGTTTGTATATTCATTTTTAGATGGGTATAAGTGGTATGAATCTTCCCTTAGAATTTCATTACCACACCTATATGTTTATTAGTTATCTGATATAGGTTATATGAGGTGTCAAATGTTGGTGATTAGATTTGTAATGTAACTAGGTTGAAAGTGTCTCAAATCAGACCTCTTTCTCTTTACCTCTAAGATATAATCATTCATCAAGACCTCCATGTGAAACATTGTTTCATAATAAACCTTAAATATAGTCTTTTAGTCCATTTTTGGTTCATTAATGTTGTACAAGTAAAAAATTGAATGGATGAATCAAAAATATAGGTGCATTACCATCACTAGAATAGGTTTTCCCTATTTGTTATATTTCTACCTCTTTTCACCCCCAAAGCAAATTAGTTTTATAAAAAGGATTAAATTTGATAAATTAGAGGAGATAGCCTCATAATCTATTGTTTTGGTCTAAGATACAGATATCTCATAACCTGTACACCAATCTAATGTTAGTCCAAGTTTAAAGGAAATATGAGCAATCTACTTTAGTAAGGTGCAACTTGAGTTGCTAAAAATTGGGCCTATTGAAGTTACCATTAAATGGGAGTATGAATAAAAATGTCACTTCATAATAGCCATGTGGGTTGTGTGTTTCATTATATCTCTCTATACTTCTTGTTATAAAGCATTGTAATATATCACTTTATATGATTTTAGTAACTTCATATGGAAGTATACATTATACCCAATACATATTAGCATGGAGATTCTTATGTTATAAAAGGCTCTAATATTCTTGGTTGATTATTCATGAAATATTGTAGGATGTATTCTCACTATGGGGTGTAGTCTCATGATCATGCTAGCCTAAACTCACTCTAAATGGTTTGAAGTCATATAGTGTAATTCTTTTAAAGGTCTATTGGAACATAGTGTAAAACCTTTAGGTGTCTATGGGTGTATAGTGAAATTCTTTTAAAATTGACTATGTAACTATAGTTACATAGTGTAATACCTTTGGGTATCTATAGTTATATAGTGTAATTCCTTTAAAGGTAACTATGTGATTGCGGTTACGTAATACCTTTGGGTATCTATAGTTAAATAGAGTAATACCTTTGGGTAACTATTTTTAAATAGTATAATTTTTTTAAAGTTGACTATGGCTTGATAAAGGATGTTTCCTTCAATATTACCTCGTAAAACTCATCACATGGATGGTTCATGGAGTGTAATCTTATTATGTTGTCACCTCTTAAAAATCATCATGTAGATGGTTCATGAAGTATAACTTATTTGTTTTAGAGATAATTATGGCATATATCCCTACTTGACATTAAGGGGGAGTGTTAGAATAATTAATGGTTAAGTGGTATTATTTATGTACCCTTAATACATTAAATTATATTGGTTATATAATAATATATTATATTATTTATCATGAGTTTATCTTCATGTAAATAAATAATAAAATATATTAAATGAAATTTGGAGAGGTTGGACCCATTAATGTGGTGGTTAAAAAATGTCACATTATAATGCTTAGATTACCTTGTTTATATAGTAAAGAGTTTATATTTTAAGATGTAATGAAAAAAAAGATTTGAGACAAATAAAGAAATGTGAAGAATACATTTCTAAGTTATGTGAAGACTGATTGGGAAGAAGTGAGAGGAAGAAAGACTATATTGGGTGTATTGGGTACTTGTTATCTTCTCATAATATGAATAATTTTATTGAGTTTTTTACCTCTTGAAATATTTCCCATGTATATCATGTGTTGGTTTCATGTATGCCTTTGATCTTGATCTCACATCTAGATTCATTACTTGTATGCATTATTTTGTTTAATTTATCAATTTGTAACAAATACAGTTGGTTTAAGTAGTCCAAGTGCCTAAAGAGCATCATTTGGTATGTATTTCAATCCTCTATTTTTTGAAAATGTAGTTTTTGTACTTTCATATTCTTCATATCAAGTTGAGAATATTGATTATGACTTCACCTCAAGTGGCAGTGAACCAACAAGATATCAATATTTTCATGATATTTACCCCCCTCCAAGCCCTAATCATGTTTCCAATTAGGCTTAGAAATATTATGATCTTTCAAATCAGCCTAAAAAAAGTGTGTAAAAAATCAAACTTAACTTTAAGAGATAATGTATAAAGATTGCTAGGGAAGAGGAATACCATATGCAATAAAAAGATCTTGCATATTAGGCCTATATACATTAACAAGAGATATAATCATTGAAGAGATATAATGAGGATACAAGAGAACCAATACAAAAGTTTCCCATAACCATATAAAGAATTGAGTCTAAAATTTCATGTTGGAAATAAGAACTAAGACCCGTTAAAAATTTAGAAGAGTCTACTTGCTTCAAAATTACAATTTTTAGGAATCCTATTCCTATGAAAGAGCTTATGCTTGTGCATTCTTTACTCACTCTTCCCCAAGAGCCTAATACCATTCCATCTTGGAAAATTTTTGGACCAAGACACCTGAATATGTCATGCCTACTCTTGAGAAAGAGTCATTTCCCCATGTCAATCCAAAATTAAGAGATGGAAAATTTTATAGAAACCCAATCATGAAAATTTCTACTTTTATTGATCCCTCAACCCATCCCTAAATTTGAATTTATCCATGAATATCAATAATGTGAGAGGTTGATTGTTGAGTGGAAAGAGAAGTATGAAGCATTGAAACATGAATCCCTAACCCAAGTTTCCTTCCCTCGTTTCAAAGAAATATCGAATGAATTTATTACTTACAAATATCAAAGTACTCTTAATTCCCCTTCAAGATCTCCATCTTCAAGTTTCATCCATACATGAAGTTCAAGACATCTATAAATTTGAAAAATCAATTGAAGAGTGGAAAGAGAAGAATACAATATCTTCAATTCAATCCTCTTCTCTATTTCTTCAAGAACATCATAATTAGCCTAGTAATCCTAAATTCCCAATATGTAAGGACACTATAAGAGATTTAAATCAAGAAAATGAAGCCTTTTTCCCTCCTATCATCTCCTTTTTTTAAGGAGTACTTATTGTATGGAGGGTAAAATAAGAACATGCAGGTGAAGAGAAGAATTTGTCAAGAGAAGATGATCAAGATTTATGTTAGTTAAATGAATTTCAATTTGGCATAGAATAAGATCATATTTCACCCCTTAAGGAGATATTAAAAAATTAAATTATAGATGCAATTGAGCCTCAAGAATTATATCATAAAAATGTTCAAGATTATATGGTAGCAGCTAGTGATATTACAGTAGTGGTTTTACAAGATAACAGCCCTATACATGAACTAATTAAAAAAGAAGAAGCTATAAGTGAGGATCAAAAAAAATGATGAAAATATTTTAAAAAAATTATTAGTTGACAATAAATATGGCATATCTTAACATTTCACATAAATCCAAGAACATTTTTATAGTGAGCTATTAGAGGCTGAAATTGTAGTTGTATGTATAAATTAGAATGTGGCTACATTATAAAGCTTTTTTAGTATGGAAGAAAAACATCAAGTGATTATTAAATCACATGATAATATTTTTTATAATATATATTTGTTTGATTCATTTGATTCACTTGTATACAAGAGAAATAGGTTGACAACGAGAAAAAGAGCCCATCCAACCATAATGGCATATAAATAACAAGTTGTTCCTCGTCTCTGCCAACCATATGAAGTGGACCTAAGATGTTTTTTATTTGATATAGGTGTATTTTAAATATTTTATATAGTAATGTTATATTTAAATTTCTTCCAATTTTTTTAATGCACTTGTTCAGTTAGTGTTTTTACTTTTTACTTTCCTCTTAGTGTTATCTTGCACATTTTTTAGTTGGTAGTTGTTCTAGTTTTCAATTCAATAAGTGATTATACACAAGTGTTATAGTTTATTGAGGGTATATTAAATTTTTAGTTTGATGATATTTTCATAAATATATATCCCAATGGATATAGATACTAGTCTTGAGTGTTTGTTAGACAAACATCCCGATAAAGTCACCAAGAATGTTGACAAATTTTGCCACCATTGGTCAAAGTTGTTTATGTGAAATTTTTAAGAAGAATAAATTCATTAAATAAAAATTAAAAAAATTATATAAAACATCATAAAACATTAATCAGTCCAAAATAATTTTTAATAATGACTCAAAGATTTAAATTTTGACAAAGGTTTCTTTTATTCCTCTAACTAGCTAGTTGCAAACTAGTGAAGGCAATTTTAAAATGCTCAGTACATAAAAATGAAGAAGAGAAAGTTTGAATAATATTATAATGAATTATAAATATATATTAATTAAATATTATATGCATTTTTTAATTTTATATGGTCTTAACTTTATGAATAATCATTAAGAAAGAAAGGTGTTCTAAAACTCTTCTCAAACTCCAATGGATAAATTTTATGAGATGTGATTGCATTTTTGAATTTTTAATTGTAAATTAAAAGTGGTGTGAGATATTATTTGGATTAAATGACCTTATTACACATTAATAAATTAAAATTTTAATAAAAATAATGGATAAATTTAAATGTACATGTATCAAAGTTTCAAGCAAATAAGAGAGACAATAAAAAAATACTTGTTGAAAGATTTAAGAGATTGTTTGAGCATATAAAATGGTTATAATGATGACAAGAGTTATTAAAATTAATAATTAATACTTTATCTCTAATAAAACTAAAATAAATTTCAAAATTGAGACCTACATGCATTTAAAAATGAGAAAAAACAAGCTACGAAACACCAAAAAGTGTATAGTTTGAGTTTTATTAAATAAAATGTATTTAAATTTGATATGAATTTTTTTTATGTATTTTAATATTTAAAATTAGTTTAATGTCTTAATTATACCTTAATAAATAAAAAATATCAAAACATAGATCTGATCATGAAGGAAATAAAGGTTTTCTCACTAATTTGCTCATATTAGAGTTAGAAATTAGTGTTTCAAGTCATTTCAATGTCATAAAATAATTATATATTCTATATAATTAGTGTATAGGTATAAATATATACTCATTAAATTAAAACCAATTCAAAATAGGCTCATTTCATTAAAAAACATCTCCAGATCACTTTGTAGGCAGCAAGTAGGCACTTTTTTGTGAATTTTTATTTGAAAGTTTTGTCAAGAGTTTTGGAGATTTTTAAAAAAATCCTAGTATTTATCATTGTAAATCATAAAATTATAATATGAGTGTTTTTCTAGGCTTTAAACTCATTTTATACCCCTAATCTAAATGATGAATTCTTAATTCCAAGAGAGCATAAAATGACATTTTTTGCAGTTGTATATAGAGTTTGGAACTAAAAATTTGTTTGAACATCTGTGATATCATGTTGATTATGTTATAATAATTTATATACTACTTACCTAATTAAATAATCTAAATTCATCAAGTTACAATTTCTTATAGTGCATTAAAAAAACTTGTCAAAACCATAAAAGATGGGCATATCCAGAAGAACCCGTATGGACAGTTATGATTGACATCATTAAGTGTATAATCAACAAAGTCCACAAAGAATTAAAAAAATTGAATATTAAATTTCTCTCTCCTACTACACCTCCTTTTGGTTAATTTTAGAAAAGGTCAAGTCAACAAGAAGAAGCCTTCAATTAACCTTAAAAAGGTGGAGTTTGAAACATGCAAGAGTGGATAAGTTGAGTTGTAGTATTGGTTAAGATTTGAGTCCCTATTTTCATGAAATAAACTCAGTAAATAAATAACATACAATATCTCTCCTACTATGTCCTACTTAGACTAATTTTAGAAAAAATAATAAGTCAAACATGCATGAAAAATGTAAGTCAAGATAACTCAAGTCAAACTCTAAGTTACAAGTAAATATAAGTGAATTAAAACTCCAAGATGAAATAAAGATAACTAAATTTAAACTTCAAAATATATGAAAAAATAAATAGAGTTAACTAAAAATCAAAAAGAGATGAACAAATAGTTCACAAGTAGTTAACTTAAAATCTTTTCAGGTCTCAACCATAAAAGCGTGCAAGTTGACCTTTGACTTTTCCAAACACTTGAAACTTCTCTCTAAATTCCATGCCATATTTAAAGAATAAAAAATTAAAACTCAAAATTATACATTATAATTTATATGTTGAAGTTTGATTTGAAGTTTGAGTTCAAAATTTAGTTGAAGGAGAAGTGAATTGTGGCTAGATAGGGACTCATTCCTAGTTTCGATATTTTTGTCTTATCTCTCTCTTCTTTCTTTCTATATGTACATTAAATTTTGAATGATTATGAGGGATTATGATTTTGTATTACTAAAATTTTGTCAAAATTTGTACTACTTCACATTTGAAGCAATAAAGAGCTTATTTTTTTTTTCATTTTTAAGTTGTTTATAAAGTATGTTCTTAATGTTCATTGATGTAACTTAGTGAATAATTTATTTTCCTATATTTATATCTAAATTTTTTAATTTTATGTATTAAATAAAATTATTTCAGTTTATATAGAGTTTCTAAGTCTAATTTATACCTAATCTAGAAGTGAATTCAACTATTGTTCATTCCTTCCTAGTTAGTGTGAGTGTTTGTCAAGACTAATATATGAAATATTTATGTAAGAGCCATTATATGATGATAAAATGAATGTGTGTAGGTTATTAAGCTTCTAAAACATGTCTATTTTAAATATAAATGACTTTAACATTGGTGCATCACACTAATTTTTATTTTTTATTTCTATTTTCAGCTTTAGTATTGCTCCTTATAACCTTTTCCTAATTAAGAAAGTATAAAATTAGATAATTTAAAGAGAAATAGATGAGTGTAGAAAAAAGAATCAACCTTTTATCTAGATATTCTCTCCAATACAAGGTCCCACACTTTGGAGAGTTTTCATTAAATCAATGAAAGTGAGAAGAGACACATGTTCTTGCAAGGGTGCACTTATGAGTGATAATAGGTACAATTATAGATTGTATAAAGGCACAACCAATTGAGATTAAAAAATGATATCCAATGATCATTTTACTAATTATACAAGTGAAAAAATATAAATAAAATAAGAAGTGCATTACACATATAATGTGTATGAAAGTGAAAAAAGATAGATCTACAATGTATCTTACTTAGTAATATCTAAGCTTAGAGAAAGTAATCAACTGTCTCCTTGGTAAAATTTTATTATAATAGGGTCCTTACCAATAATGGATCTACTAAACCTAAACTAAGGGATCTTTTATCACACAATGGTAAAGTAGATGTTTCCAAGGCCTCTAGTTAAATGCAATGATGTGATAACCCTAGTTAGGTCTTATGATTGTAATATAATTAAGCAAGATAATATACTAAATAAATATGTAAGATAATATAGTAAATGAAAATGCAAGATAATATAGTGCTCACAAAATCTTGTGGCACAAGTGGGAAATATAATAACAAGAAAAAAAAAATTATAGCATATAGATAACATAAGCAAGGAGAGATACAATTCAATTTATTATTTTTATAACATCTACTTATTGAAATATGAAGGTCTACGAGTATACTTACCTTTGTTGAAGTGGATCCTTCTTGCCTCAATCTCTCCTATGTAAAATGGTTCTTTGGAAAAAATATTTGTGGTTTGTAAGGATCACAAGGATAGATCAGCTCTAAGCTACAAGATTTCTCCTATGCATATAAGACATCGATAAGATAAGTGTTACTTCTTCTAGGCAAAAACTTAAGCAATAAAATCACATATTTATAGTATAAGTATATGTATAAGTTGTAATAATTTACAATTGAATGATCATCTATTTATAAATGATGTTAAGGGGGTATTTATAGCTAAGGATTGACCCTAAACCCTCCAAAAAATTTATCCAACAAAATTGATCAGGTTGACTTTATTTTGGTGGAAATATAGCCATTACGCCTTAACTACTTCAGCTTGGGTTGATGGAGTTTTCTAATATGCACTGAATTCCCAACAAGATTGATCAGATTGACATAGTTTAAAATGTGGGTAAAAAGGTTTTTTGCTTAGGTAGGGACTATTTTGGATGGTGAATTTCTTAAGAGAGTGTATAACTAGGTTGTATTACTTAGGGAATTGTATAAGAGTGTCTTGTAATATTTTTAAGTAGTGTTATATGTGCCAATAATCTTGATGTTGGGGGATCAAACCAACAATAGATTACACTTGTGAAAGCAATAAACGCGGAAATAAATCAGATAGATAAGTAACTGAAATGATAAATAGCACAGAACAAGATATACAAGAAAACACCCTGAAAACTTGTATTGAAACTCTTTACAATAGGAATACAATATGAAGAAGCTTCGTTCTTCCACACCTCTCTCAGATGCACACAAGATCTCTCACTAGATCTCTATTCCTCAAGAGCTCACTCTCAAGTACATTCAAATCCAACAACCTGGATTGATGCAACTCTATACTGTCCTTCAAACATTCACAATGTTCTACTCTTACAGTTCTACACACACTCTACAATTCTAAGCTAAGAAGATCTTCCTACATATAGAAATAGGGAAACTTGAGCATGCTCTCACAACAAACAGTTAAGCCTCTTGAACAAGGGCTCTAAAAATAGTATTGCTAACAATAGAGACGCAAGCTTGAGTCCACGACTCAAACTTATCATGCAAACACTCGCTGCCGTCCACGAAAATAGATTTCTGGACACGCAGGTAACCGACATCGGTTCCTGCCTGTTCGCCTGTGACCGTCACCGGTCGACCATATCGCCGACGTCGGCGCCTCTGCAACTGCTACTAACCGACGTCGATCGCTCCTGACCGACGCCGGCGTCTGTGTAGACCCGAACCTGTTTAAGTATGCTCCTTGGTGAAGCTTTTAGCTCCACACCCTAACAATCTCCCACTTGGAGATAAACCAGCTGCACCAACCTGTACAGCATCATCTTCTTGCTCCTCCATCTTCAACTCAATCATGAAGACCAATAGAAGTTGAATGAAGATTCAACTTCTCCATCGTAACCGGCTTTGTTAGCATATCAGCAGGATTCTTGTCTGTATGAATTTTCTCCAGCTTCAACTCACCATCTTCCAATACCTGCCGTATGAAGTGGTACCTTAGCTGTATGTGCTTGGTTCTAGAGTGAAACGCTGAGTTCTTGGCCAAATGGATTGCACTCTGACTGTCACTGTACAATCTGCAACTCCCATGCTCCCTTCCAAGCTCTTCCATGAACCGTGTCATCCATATCATCTCCTTGCTAGCTTCTGTAGCTGCAATGTATTCTGCTTCTGTAGTTGACAAGGCTACAACCTTCTGCAACTTAGATATCCAACTAACTGCCGATCCACCTACAGTAAAAACATAACCTGTGGTGCTCCTCCTGCCATCCAAATCCCCTGCCATATCTGAATCTACATAGCCATGTAGAGAAGTATCTGAACCTCCATAGCATAGGTGCTTGCTGCTGGTTCCTCTCAGATATCTAAGGATCCATTGAACCGCTTTCCAATGTTCCTTACCTGGATTGGCCATATACTTGCTTACTACTCCCACTGCTTGGGCAATATCTGATCTAGTACATACCATTGCATACATCAAACTCCCTACTGCGGAAGAATATGGAACTGTACTCATGTACTCTACCTCATCATGTGAATTGGGACATTGTTCTTTGCTTAGCTTAAAATGTCCAGCCATAGGTGTACTCACCGGTTTTGCATCCTGCATATAAAACCTCTCCAACACCTTGTTCACATAATCTTCTTGAGACAATATCAACCTGTGATTTTTCCTGTCTCTCCTAATGCTCATGCCAAGGATCTTCTTAGCTGCTCCCAAATCCTTCATGGCAAACTTTTGAGCTAACTTCTCCTTGAGCTCAGAGATATCCTACATGTGAGACCCTGCAACCAGCATGTCATCTACATACAACAATAGAATAATATATCTACCGTTATCAAATCTCTTGAAATATACACAATGGTCTGATTGACACCTACTGTAGCCATGCTCAGTCATAAACCTGTCAAATTTCAAATACCATTGCCTTGGAGCTTGCTTGAGGCCATACAAGCTTTTCTTTAACCTGCACACAAATTTCTCCTTACCCTTGACCTCGAAACCTTCTGGCTGTTCCATATAAATTTCCTCATCCAAATCTCCATGAAGAAATGCTGTCTTAACATCTAGCTGCTCGAGATGCAAATCCTCAAAAGCAACCAAAGACAATACAACCCTTATTGAAGTCATCTTAACAACATGAGAAAAAATTTCACCAAAGTCAATACCTGGCTTTTGTGCAAATCCTTTTACCACTAATCTGGCCTTATATCGCATCTGACCATCCTCACTTTCCTTCAACCTGTAGGTCCATCTGTTCTTCAGTGTTCTCTTACCAGCTGGCAATTCAACCAAATCCCATGTTTGGTTCTCTCTTAAGGACTCCATCTCCTCAACCATGCCACGCTCCCACTTACTCCTGGACTCTACCTGTAATGCTTCTTCAAAACTTTCTGGTTCTCCACCATCGGTTAGCAATAAATAATATAAGGAAGGAGAATATCTAATTGGAGGCTTACTTACCCTTTCAGACCTCCTGGTGGGTGTCTTGGACTTGTTTTCAACAATCTGTCCACCCAATTTTTCTGACAGTGACCGACCTCGGCCACCTGTAGACCTGTCACTCGCCGTCGTCGGTTCTTCCTGACCGACCTCGGTGCCTGGTCTGCCGACGTCGGTCTCTGTATGACCGACATCGGTTTCTGTACTGCCGACGCCGGTTACAACCCTACCGACGTCAGTCTCTGTGTTTTCCTGCAAGTGATTATTTCTTTTTCCCGCGAGCTCATTTTGGACCATAACTTCGTCCAATTCACTATTGCTCTGCCCAGATTGATCCAGCTTCCTTATTTGATCACTGTACATCACTCTTTCATTGAAAACAACATCACGGCTCCTGATTACCTTGTTAGTTCCTAGATTCCAAAATCTGAAACCAAAATCATCTGAGCCATAGCCTATAAACGTGCACCTCATAGACTTAGGATCAAGCTTCTTTCTATTTTCCTTATCTATGTGCACAAAGGCTTCACTACCAAAAACTTTGAGATATGAAAGATCTACCTTTTTACCTGTCCATGCCTCTTCTAGAATTCCACCATCCAGAGCTGTAGAAGGTCCTCTGTTAATCAGGTACACTGCGGTGTCAACTGCTTCTGCCCAAAACTCTAAGGGCAACCCTGCATGCAATCTCATACATCTTGCACGCTCCATGATAGTTCTGTTCATCCTTTCAGCAATACCATTCTGCTGAGGTGTCCTTAGAACCATCCTTTGCCTATGGATTCCTTGTGTATAACAATACAATTTTAACTTAAGACTGCAGAACTCACCGCCATTATCAGATCTCAAGCACTTTAACTTTCTGCCTGTTTCATTCTCAACCATGGCTTTTCAAAACTTAAAAGTCTCAAAAACATCAGATTTCTTTTTAATACAGTAGATCCATACCTTTCTTGTGGCGTCATCTATGAATGTAACATAGTACCGTGATCTGCCAATAGAGGCTACCTGAGCCGGTCCCCACACGTCTGTGTGAACAAGCTGCAACTTCTGCCTTTTCTTAGTAGACCCGGTCTTGAGAAAACTAACCCTTTTCTGTTTCCCAAATACACAGTGCTCACAAAACTCTAGATCCATACTTTTCAAATCTGAAAGCATACCTTTAGACTTAAGTATTGACATCCCCTTCTCACTCATGTGGCCAAGCCTTGAGTGCCACAATTTACAATCCACACCTGAAGTAGATAAAACTGAAGGAGATTTGTTAGTAACACAATTACACAAGTAGAGAGTACCTTCTCTCTTACCTCTGGCCATAACTAGTGCACCCTTAGTCACCTTCCAAGAATCTGCTGTGAGAGTTACTGTACAACCCTCATCACCTAGTTTACCTGCAGAAATCAAATTTCTCTTCAAACTAGGAACATGCATCACTTCTCTCAACACCCATGTGTTGCCATTCTGCATCTTTAGCTGCACTTTACCTTTGCCAATAATCTTACAAGGCTCATCATCCCCTAAGTATACTATTCCAAAATCTCCATGGATATAGTCACTGAAATACTCTCTGTTAGGGGTAGCATGGAAAGAAGCACCAGAATCTAATACCCAAGATTCTATGTTATTATGCAAAGAGAAAATTAAAGCATCCTGTGCAATACCTGCAACCTTGGCTTCTTCCTTTCCTTCGTGTTGGTTGTCCTCCTTGGGCTTTGACCAACAATCTCTGCTTATGTGCCCCATCTTTCCACAGTTCCAGCATTGTGGCTTCCTGCCATTCCTGGATTTGGATCTTCCTCTCACCTTAGACTTAGATCATGATCTCCTCTTGCTCTTTTCTTTTTGCCTTCCCCTGCTCTCAAAATTTAAAGCGTTCCCAGATGTCTCTTCTGTGCTTTTCCTGCGTATTTCCTCATTCAAGATAACGCTAACCACATCTTCTACTTTCAAAATATTTGATGCAGATGCAGTATTAGAAACTGCCATTACTAAGCCATGCCAGCTTTCGGGCAAAGAACATAATATCAAAAGAGCTTTTATTTCATCTTCAAATACAATATTGACAGAACTTAACTGATTAACAATTCCATTGAAATCATTCAGATGAGTAGAAACAGATCCACCTTCATTCATATGCAAATTAAATAATTGCTTCATAAGATATACCTTATTTGAAGCTGAGGGTTTTTCATACATATTTGCTAACGTGGTCATCAACTCTACCGTTGTTTTTGCCTGTGACAAATTACATATCACAGTGGAGGCTAGACTCAGTCTTATAGACCCAAGAGCCTTTCTGTCAAGAACTTCCCATTCTTCATCCTCCATGTCCTTGGGCTTCTTTGTTATCCCACCTAACGGTAAGTAGAGATCCTTCTGATACAGATAGTCCTCTATCTGCATTCTCCAATGTTGGTAGTTCTTGCCATTAAACTTTTCCATTCTCAGCTTACTTTCTTCTGCCATTGCTTCTCCCACTCAAACAGAAATTCCTGCAGAAACACCTGTGAGCAACCTGTAATCTGTAACCTGTAACCTGTAACCAAGGCTCTGATACCACTTATTGGGGGATCAAACCAACAATAGATTACACTTGTGAAAGCAATAAACGCGGAAATAAATCAGATAGATAAGTAACTGAAATGATAAATAGCACAGAACAAGATATACAAGAAAACACCCTGAAAACTTGTATTGAAACTCTTTACAATAGGAATACAATATGAAGAAGCTTCGTTCTTCCACACCTCTCTCAGATGCACACAAGATCTCTCACTAGATCTCTATTCCTCAAGAGCTCACTCTCAAGTACATTCAAATCCAACAACCTGGATTGATGCAACTCTATACTGTCCTTCAAACATTCACAATGTTTTACTCTTACAGTTCTACACACACTCTACAATTCTAAGCTAAGAAGATCTTCCTACATATAGAAATAGGGAAACTTGAGCATGCTCTTACAACAAACAGTTAAGCCTCTTGAACAAGGGCTCTAAAAATAGTATTGCTAACAATAGAGACGCAAGCTTGAGTCCACGACTCAAACTTATCATGCAAACACTCGCTGCCGTCCACGAAAATAGATTTCTGGACACGCAGGTAACCGACATCGGTTCCTGCCTGTTCGCCTGTGACCGTCGCCGGTCGACCATATCGCCGACGTCGGCACCTCTGCAACTGCTACTAACCGACGTCGATCGCTCCTGACCGACACCGGCGTCTGTGTAGACCCGAACCTGTTTAAGTATGCTCCTTGGTGAAGCTTTTAGCTCCACACCCTAACACTTGAAAAGCACCAAAGGTCTATCAATCCCTTCACTAATGCACCTTTTAAGGAATGCACTCAAAGATATTGGCATTCAATGAGTTCGTACAAGATAAAATCATCAATACCTGATAAAATTTAAAAATATTGTGTGTATACATATGTCCCACTCGAATCTCATCACGTGTCACATAGTTATAACACATGATGGTGATTTAGAAATATAACTTAGCAACATAAAATGTTGAGCTAATAAATTACAATAAAACCATAAATTTAAATGATGATAAGAAAATTATTTAAATAACTAAAAGTATCATATACATACATTGACATACCTTTATCATTAAATGGTTTCTTGTTATATTTGTAGTCTTAATCATGGAGGTTGCATTATTTACTTTGTACAAACCCTAGGGATACAAAACTAAAGAGAAAAAACAAACAATCGAAGGTAAATAGAGATAAATGAACTTTGCATAACTAAAAAACACTTTGGACAATTGATAAGCTAGGGTGATAAATTCTAAGTTAGAACCAAAAGACCAAGGAAAAGTGGATAGAATTAAAGTAAAGTGGGTAACAAAAAATCCAAAGCTACTAAATGATTGAAAAAATCATATTAAATTTACCTTAAGTAAGAAAAAGTAATAAACTAGATCAAATCTAAAACATATGAAAATAAAATAATAGATCTAGTATTGATGTAAAATAAGTAAGAAAAATGGAAAAATATCATAAAGTAAAACAACATTGATGAATGAAAATTTAATAATCCAAAATCACTCAACAATGGAAAAACTAAAAAAGAAAAATGGAACACGATTATCCATAAAAAGAATGACAGAAATTTTTAATGAAACAAAAAAAATTCAAGAAAGATAAAAGAATGGTGTGAAGAAGTAATGCATAGTCATTTAAAAGCATAGTTTTTGTTCTTAAGATAGATTAAACCAAAACAAAACTATTAATATCATGTTTTTAATAAAAGATGAAGAATGAAGAATATAGAAGTTGGGAAATAGATTTAGAAACAAACTTTCTTGTCAAGGGGGGAATGAAATGGGTGGTGAGGGAAATGTAGGTAGTACTAAAATAGAAAAATCTTTATCAAAATCAAGATAAATTATTTTGGAAAAATAATAAGAATTTTGACATTAAGGAATATATAGAACTTGTCTTAGCCACAAAAATTGGGTTATCTAGTGAAGTATAAATATTATTCCATGAAGGCTATATACATGAAAATTAAAATAGATCTACCTTACCACAACATGTTTCCCATTCCTCAAGACCCATAATAGAGCTATTGGTCTACTATAAAGATTGGGTATTTGCATGAAAAAGTAGGTAATACTATTAAAAAAAATTAAATCTTCTATCTCAGTCACTATCCTACCACACCCCAATAGACCTTAGCTTTATCATGAGGCTAACTACGAAGTTTAATCTTTGACTAAAATAGAAGATGTGTTTAATAATTATGTATTTTGGTGTTATTTTGAATTTTTATTTGTTTATATATGTTTTTTAATATTTCCTTTTATTATAAATGATTTAGCTTTTACCTTTTTATGAATTTTTCTACTTCTCCTCCATATGGATTCAAAGAACGAACATGGGTGTTAAAAATGACTATCACTAGAAAACTTAAACTTGATAGCTAAATAAAAGAACTTAGATAGAATGGTATCTAACTTTCATGTACTTACATATTAAATAATAATGTTATCTTTAAACTAATATTAGTATGCCTAAAGTGGAATGAAAATTAGGTAAAAGATGAAAGTGAACATGAAATGATTGAGTTACCTCAAATCATAAAAAAATGTGAGAATGTAAAAAGGATAAAATGATAGGTAAGTATGACTCCATATCATAATAAATATTTTAAGTATAGGGAAACATGAAAAAATGGTTTGTTTAAATTTGTTACACAAAAGAAACATAATTGATTTTGAGAGTATGAAATTATAATTTTTAATTATTGCCTTAATTTATAAGAGAACCACTTAGTTTTAAAGATAGTATAAGAATTTTGTAAATTTTATTAGGAAAGCTAGTCTTTTACAATTTTTTACACTGTAAATCATAAATGCTAAACCAAATTAGGTGAAAATATGAAAATATTTTAGTGAGAAAGGTCTAGTCCTATCCAAGGTCTTATATTTCAAGTCACAAAAGAAAAATCAAGTGAAAACTAGACTAAGTATTAAAATATGTTCATGAGGATTGTCGGGTCCTCTTTATAGTATTATGATGTAATTCATGAACTAAATTAAATAAATGAAGATATACTAAAGCACCCATGATAGGAACTAAGGTTACTAAACTAATGTAATGTTGTAGAGTGGATAGCTTTGCATGAGAGCTCAAAGAATTGTTAGTATATACAAAATGTGGAAGTATGTGACAAATAATAAATATTTTAAGCAAAATATTTGTTTAAAAAATAAGCATTAGTAGTTTATTTGAAAATATGTCCTTCATTAGTTTGTAATTTATAAGTGCTAGGACCAAGGATATATTTTACAAGGTAAGCACCCCACATTTTTGGGCATACTTACCTTCTTTGTCATGTGTATAATCTGACTTTAGAAATATATCACTAGTTAAAAGTTTATATTTTGAACTTTTTATTATGTTGTTTAGTAATGAAAGCCTTATATTGGAGATTATATTATAAAACAACCATATATTGCTTATCAAGTAAATTTAAAGCATGGAGATGAGATTCACATAATTCTTTATCTAGAATAATACCATGAAGAGAGACGTATAAGGATGGTAAATCAACTTTTAAAGGTAAAATTGATTCAAATCCATATGCTTATGAAAATGGAATTACCCTAGTATCGATGTGTATGCTAGTTTGATAAGCCCAAAGTGCAGGGTAAATATGGAAATACCAATCAGTACAAAATTTTCTAGTAGTCTTTTGTAATATTTTTTTTTAGAATTTTATTAATGGCTTCTGATTGGCCATTGCATTGAGGATGATAGGGTGTTGAGAATTTGTGCATAATTTTTAATTTTGCATATAGTTGTTTTATATCTTTTTTAAGTTTCTACCATTGTCAAAAATGATGGTATGAGGAAATCCAAAATGATAAATGATTTTATTGAGAATGAATTTGGAAATAGTAATACCAGTAACATTAATAAGAAGCATGGATTCCACCCATTTGATAAAATATTTAGTGGTAATGATAATGAATACATGACTATTTTGTGATCTAGGTAACTTCCCAATAAAGTATAATCCCCACATAGAGAATGGCCAAGGAGACTCCACATTTTGGAGTTTAGCTAGAATAGAATGGATGAAATCATCATAAAGTTGACAAGGGTTACACTTTTTATAAAAATTAATGGCATATTTTTTAAAAGGAGGCCAAAATTAACCATTGTGCATGCATTTATGGGTTGTAGAATATCTAGTACATTGACCATCACAAATTTCCCCGTGTGTTTATTTAAGGAGAGTAAAATTTTTTCTAGCATTACACAACATAGTAAAGTTACTTTTGCCTTACAATAATAGAGGGTGTTGTATCTAAGCACATATTTGAATGATTGTTTATAAATTCAATTATTTTTATAAGAATCTACTTCTTGGGGGTAAGTTTGATGTTCAATGAATTGAATTATATTTTTCTACCATGGGTTTTCTTGAATAGTAATAACCTCTATATGACAAATTCGAGAATTATTTTTAATTTATAAAAAATAAGGTGATTTCCTTATTTGAATAACAAATTAAAAATCATGAAGTACTTGATGAGGTTGAAATAGAGATGATGAAGTAATAGAATCAGATATAGCACCTTGTTCTCATGGGATAGGTTTGGTGGTTAAAGAAGAAAATTCTTTGGAAAACGTAGTTATAATTTAGTGATATGTGATAAGGTTTTTAATTTTACATTGATAATCTCTACTAACTTGTTGACATATGAGTTGTGAGTCACCCAAAGCATGTAGATATGGGATTTATAAATCAATTAAGGCTTGCATATCTAGTATTAGAGATTCATATTCAGCCATATTATTGGTAGCATTAAAATTTAGCCAAAATACTAGAGGTATGATGATTTTTATGGGGTTGGTTAAGATACAACATAGTCCAGCTCCTTGAAGATATTTAACACCATCAAAGTGAAGTCTCTAAGTATCTTCATGTAAATCAATTGAAACTTTTGGTAATTCTTTAATGACAACTTTAGGTTTAGTGGTAGAAGGAATAGGTTTAGTTTCTTCTTGGTTATTTATTTCTATATCAATAGTGAAGTTATGAAAATAATCTTTGAGTGATATTATCTGGTTAAGACCTTCAATAAAATGTATTTCTTCATCAATAAGAGTATTGTGAAGGTGGTTTGTAGCTGGTAAGGAAGCCACTACAAGTTGGTATGTAATGACTTGTCCTTTTACAATTTTTTTATGTAATGATTTGAAGGTCAAATTCTATCATTAAAGCCATCTATTTTTCAATTCTATATCCAAGTAAGAAAGCTTTAGAGAAAAATGATAAATTGGATCAGAATGGATAATGACATAAGTATTTTGATAAATCATATAATGATGGAGCTTTTCAACTACAAAATATATGGTGATACAATCATGTTCTACTTTTTTTGTAATCGATTAGGCCTCAAATGGTATAATAGATATCATATTATTTATTGGTATTGTCTTGTTGGGTAAGCATTTCCACTACTAAGATGGGGGTAGAAGATGTATATAAAATTAATGGATAATCATTTGTAGGTGGATGAAGATTAGGAGGATGAAGCAAATATTCTTCCATACTCTTAAATGATTTTTGGCATGAGTCAATCCATTCTAGAGAATTACCTTTTTTAAGAAGAGAACTAAGGGATTAAATATGGTAAGCCATTTCTAGAACAAAGATCAAAATTCCCCAAATTTCCTAAGGTATGTTCTATATACACAATATTTTCAAAATTTTATCACTTATGGATGTTCTTTATCTTGCAAGAACCCATTGAGTCCCAATTTCTTTGAGTAAATATCTTAAGAGATGCATTAGGAATGGGGTGGGTAGACCATTAGTGTTTTGTAGGATTATTTTCCCTTTTACCATGTATTATCTACACACTTGTCTCTTGAAAACCATTTCCCTAAGCTTATTCTTCTCTATTTCACACTCTTTCTTCATTTCCTACCTTTTGTCCCCCCTTTCCCAACCTTAGCCCCTTTCTAAATATTTACTGTACTAGGTCAACTTGGTTGACCCTATATAGTTTTGGGTAAAATTCATTTAGGGTTTAGGTCGGCTCTTTTCCAACCTAGCCCATGATATAGTGAATTCTTATCCAAAACTGTGCTAGGTTGACTAGGTCGACCCTATCGGTTGAAAATTTTAGAAGATCTTAGAGTTAAATCCACCTATATATACAAATTCATTTCACCATTATTTATATAAAATAAGTAAGAGCTATTACATATCTACTTATCGACCATTATACTTGAGGAACAAGCTTAGGGTTTCAAGCTTAGGGTTTCATACTTTCCTTGAAGATATGGATCTTATCTTGTGGAGAAGTCTTTTAGATGAATTGATAGGTTGTGTAGTCTAGACCTAATTTATCTTTGTCATCCTTATATACCACAATAACCTCTTACAAAGCACTTTATCCAAGAGAGAGATTGAGGCTCAATGAGTTTATCTTCAAAGGTAAGTATTCCTAACTATTTCCTCCTTTATAAGAGTAGATATATATGCATTTGTATTTCTTTTCCATGCGTTAAAATTTTGTATACATTGACATGAGTATATGTCTCTTATGCATGTTTACTTTTATTATTTATTACCCCCACTTTGTAACGCAATATTTGGTGAGAACCATATTAGACTTTACTTTTTATTAATTTAGTGAGATATCAAACATAAGACTCTCTTAGGGTTATTGTATGATTGTGCTTGACTGGAGGCTTTGGAAACCTCCCTAGCATTGTGTATTATGATAAGAGATACCCTAATTGGCTCTAGTAGATCCATATAGTGGTCATATTCTTGATTATCTAATGTATCTCTAATTGGAAGTGTGTCGTATGATCTATCTTCTCTGAGTTAGATTGATTTATAGACATAATGCATCTCTAATTGCATATATTCTAATAAACCTAACATAAATCTAACCCTTACAAGTTTTGTTTCAAATTTTTCTTTATTTTATCATTTTATTTATTTATATTTATGATATTGGGTCAACAATGTTGGTATCATTCTAGAAAACTTCTATGCACAGGTTTAACACATAGTCACATCAATATAACTCTATTATGTTTGTACAAGATTTTTATCATGTATAGGATACTAGGTCAACTCTATTGACACAGTACTTTATTTAGACTTCTATACAGACTCCTAAGTTGACCTTGTTGACTCTATACACTTTTCAAACTTTTAACAAACATACTAATTTAACCCTATCGATGCAATATACTTTACAGGCTTTAACAGTAGGGTTTTATATAACCCAATCAACTTAGTTGGTAGAACTTTAAATCAACTTAAACATAAATTTTGAAAATTCTAAGCATTTTCCAACCCATAAAGGTTCATTTCTCTCCTCTATCATTTTTGTTACTCATTATAGTTATATTTTCCATAATTTGGAGTCTTTAAAACTGCCCCCATATAGAAAACTAAGTTGACTATGTTGACATAATTTTCTATTCAATCTTCTGTCTAGAGAACTAGGTTGATACTATCAATGTAGTTTTTTTTAGACCCTTGCTTTAGCAGTATAGTAGTAACATTGTCGACTTTGTTCTATAATATTTGCATATACTATCATCTAAAATGACACTATATTATGTTTCAAAGTTGGAATTAATAATTACATGCTATTAATTAGCTCACACTTTCATTTTCAATTGCTTGCATGCTTAGAATAGATCACATAGTATAATTATGTGAACTTTCAACATACTATTTAGTTGAACTATTTTTTTTTATGCACACACTACAAAATCACATAATCTTAAAATGCATTTTAACAATTACCTATCCAAGGCCTGCCTACTTGGATTTCATGACCAAGGGGGAAGCCAACTTGGTTTTTTAGCCAAGTATAAACATATGGTTAATAGTATATATTATCTAAGAACCTGAAACCCTTATCATTGTGATGTGTGAAGTGAGAGGGTATGCCCCAATACTAATCTAGTATCATTACCAATACATATCCCTTTCGGCCTAAACATCTTGAAACCATCCATAGATTGCTTTCTAGTTATTTGTTTACAGCCAACCTCCTATCACATCTAAAATCATACTCTAATAATTTAATAACATTCAAGATGAAAAATTAGTTAGTATTTACTTTCCAAGTTAACTATTTGTTATTTTGTCAATTGTATGTAGTATTAAAAAAACATTCATTAGCCAGCATTAGTGTAAGGTTTTGTGTTATGTGTCACAATTGGATCAACCTCATTGACCCAATTGATTGTATGTTTCCTTTTATTTCTTAATTTTAAAATTACTTTCAAAAAAATTTCTATTTTAGTACATAATCATTTTGATCGACACAATCTCTTACACACTCTATTTTTCCCCTACCTATAGTAGTAGGTCAACCTTGTTGACTCTGTGCACTTTTTCATCCCCTATTTCTATACTAGGTTGACCTGATTGACTTTGTACAATTTTTCAGCTCATGTTTCTAGTACTAGGTCAACCTTATCAACTCTATATAGTTTATAGACCCTATTTTCTATACTAGTTTGACCCAATCAACTCTGCAAAGTTTTCTACCACTTCCTCATTCCACATTTTCATGTCACTTTTTCCTTGGTTAGTCCTTCTCCTTCATCATAAACTTCCTATTTTAATACAACACTGAGTTGAGATCAATGGATATGATGAGTCTTACCAGCGCTCATAGGGTCTCCCATAGGTATTTTAGGGATCCTCTTCTATATGAGATTAATTTTCATATAGCCACTCATACAATGAATTATGTGACCCCTCTTCATTCCTCTTCATTGATTAATAATCACTTCTCATTTAAATATCAACCCAAATTAGCGTATACCCCTAAAATGATCTTCTTTATCTCTGAATTTTCTCAACATCAACTAAAGGATCCTTCTACCATTTACCATCTCATGATTATTGGTCAAGTTGAAGAGACCCATTCACCTTCTCCTACATTCTCACATGGATTTAGGGATACTAGTTTCTTTGATTCTCAACCTCTTCCCTCTATTTTGATGCCTTCTCATACTATGACTTCTTATTCTTTAACGTATTCTACCTCCATGCCTAATCTCTCTACTTATATGGCAGGTTCTACATTTAGTGGGCCTCTCTCAAGATCCACTCTCCTCAACTTTTCCACTAGTGCAGCATTTTCTACCCATGGTAATCATGCTTCTAGTTATTCCTCTTCCCATCCCTTCACTAGTCCATATTTTATTACATAAACAAATTTTACCACTAGTGTGTCACATTCTAACAACTCTTCTCAAGCTCCTATCAATACCAATAGTGGTACCCAAACCACTACTTCCAATTATAATGCTTCATATAATGCCAATAATGCAACTCAAACCCATAATCGTTTATTGCAAACACTTCATAAAATGAATAGTTTTCAATGTTATAATACAAATTAAATGTTTTGAATACAAAACCACCTTATCCATCTTCAAACCCACCCTTAACAAATACCATGGGGCACGCATAATCAAAATTTTCCCCCACCTCCTCTTCAGGATGCCCATGATAATTAAGCATCTTCAAAATGAGCCTCTTACATCTCAAATTACTAATATTGATATAGGAGGTATCACCCCTACCATTTCTTAAAATGGATCAAGTGATCCTACTCTTCATTTAAAAACATTTGGAAATCTATATAAAGATTAGGTCAAATTAAATACCTTTACTTCTACCAATCTAGTAGCCAAAACCCTCATGGGTGATGTTTTTGATTGGTACAACCAACTTGAAACTCATTTTATTTCTAGTTTAGAATATTTAGTAAATGCTCTAGTCTAAGAGTTCTAAACTAGTGATCTTCTTGAGAATACCTTGGCCTATTTTATCACTTGTAAGCAACTTGAAAATGAAACTTCCCAAGATTTTTTTAAAAGGTGGAAAACATTGTTCAACAAATGTGAACATAACATGGCTGATGATAACCTTTTTCATCTCTTTACCAATACTCTTTTTCCCAAGTTTTAATATCGGGTTCTTACTCTCTCTCCATGTACTTTGGAGGAAGCCATTGATTAATCTAAACATCAAGATTTCCTTATGCATCAATTTGAGTCATCCCAACCTTCTACATGTCCTCATATTTTACTCAAGAACAAGAATCATCATGCTACCAATAATGGTGTCACAGACTCTTACGATACCATTCACACTATTTAAGATGTTATTCCTAACCAATCTTCAGAACCAGCTCCCCCTTCTCAAAAATTCATCAATACTCATTTATCCTCACCTAATAACATCAATGTTCACAAACCTTTATCCTCGGCTAAATTACTCAAATGTCTACCTAGGCCTCTACCAAGAGAACTTGATCCCACTCATCTTATGAAATCTTGGTATGATCCTAATAAATTTTGTTGGTTTCATGCTAGTTGGGGTCATTCTCATGGGACTTGTAAGCAAATTCATAATTTGTTTATGTATTTTCTTCTTGGTCCTAATTTTGATCATGATTCTATCATTTGTAAATAAAAACAAGTCTATGACATTATTTTTAAAGCCCATGAAACCAATACTAAATCTTAAGCTTTGAATCAAACTAATGCTCATTTGGCCATCTATAAAGACCCTCTTCTAAATCACTAAGATAACCAAGATAATCCCACCCATTTCACTAATAATTTTCATAGTCCTATTGACCCAACTCCAGAAGAGAATGTGGTTAATATGGATAATATGTGAAGGGTGTTTTCTTTCATTGATCCTCAACCCATCTACACATCTCCATTGTCTCACACTTTTCATGTTATCCAAGATTCTTCTCTAAATCATTTAAATGAGTTGGGGCAAGATGACCTTATAAATTTCAATGAACCCATTTCAACTCCTTCCTTAGATAACACTTCCCATTCTATTTTTTCTATCCCTCCATTTTATTTACCTAACACTAATGACACTCAAGATTCTATCAACACTTCTTATAATGATTCTCAAAACCAACCTACACCAACTTCTTGATCTTCTCAACATAATTTATAACATTGTTCTAAACCTTTTCCCCCTTATGAACATAAATTACAATGTACTTTGGCTCCTCTTTATGAGGACCTCCTTCAATACTATGTACCTATTTCTTAAAATATTCTTATGGGTTATGATTAGTGGGATCCTATCATGGAACTCACTAAGCTCCCATCCCAAATTCCATTTCTTAAGCTTATGATGACCTCTCCACATCATTAAAACCATCTTATGTAACTTTTGTTTTAAATGAACATCCCTCATCCTCACCTATCAAGATGCAAAGTAACCTTATCTAGATCTAAAGATATCATATTACAATAATGCAAAGAGATGTCCATACATGTTGATGAAATAATGGAAACTTCTTTTTCCCTCAAGTTTCCCATCACTTTTATGATTCTCAATGATATCCTACTTCATGAAAATGATCCTCCTCTATTCATTAGCATCCAAATTGGTGATATCTAAGTAAAGCATGCATTTATTTATGTGGGTTTTAGCACCTATGTTGCCTCATTTGATTTTATTAAAACACTTAAATATTCTAAATGCAATCTCAAATACACATGCAACACATGTCAATACTATAATCGAAGTCAAATGCCTCCTTTAGGTTATGTGTGGCTTCCCATTACCATTCCACTTGTCACCATTCATGTGAAGGTGATGATATTTAACTTTCCCCTATCTTACAACATTTTGCTTGGTAGGTCATGGACTCACGATATGAGATTAGTTATTTCTTCTACCTGTCAATGCATTAAATTCCCTCATAATAGAGCTATCTATAAGATTCAATGTGACACTAACCCTTAAAATTTTGAAAATTCCAAGACCGTGGTGTCTTTAATATTCCTACTCTTGAACCTTTGCCTAGTGTTCTATTTCATGAGTCTCAATGATTTAACTTTCCCATCAATTTCACTCAAGGTTATAATGGTCATCCTTAAATGATTAGGAATATTCCCCTTAAAATCCTAGATTTAGATGATGATGAGCCTGAAAATATCAATCTCACGATTAAAACTTTTAATTTCTCACCTCATCTCATCTCTCAACTTCCCACTTCTTTGTAACCTCATTCTTGCCAACCACCTTGTGATGACATCACTATTGTATTGACTAAGACTTAGCATTCTATTCATCACACATCATCAGATGATAATGTCATCCCTACCTACATCATTGATCTTTATACACCTTATTATGATGATGGTTATACCTTAGATGATCTATTCTTGAATGGCCTTGTTCAAGCCATGATGTTGATACTATTTATTATCTTTCCTCTTTGCCTTAATATTTTATCTTCCCATCTTCCATTATATATATTTCTTAATTTTAGCATTTTTATTCTTTATCATAGGGTAGAGATGGTGCAAACACCTCTAGTTTTTGAATAACCTCATAGGAGTATGCTTATGGATCATGCTATGACTTGGTCCTATTAATTTTCTAGTTCCCATTACCCCCATAGCCTATTTATCCCTGAGATATGTGCAACTCTCCTTTAGCCTTATATAGACCTCATCCCTTCCTTAATATATCCCACTTTGGATCCCCTCCTTACTCCCACTTTAGTTGAGTCTATCCCTACTTTTGATCCCATCACTCCTTTCATTAAGCCTAGTCTAGTCCCTTCACCACCACCACCTTCTCTTGGTGATGGTTTACTTCCTTTACCATAGATGGCTCCATTTCACACTAAATGGGTTGATGATTCTTCCTAAACTCTGTCTATTTTTATTACACATCCTCTTGTGAGTACCTCTACTAATCATACTCATAAGCATATTTTTTACTTCCATGGCACATATAATCATTCAACAATGAATTATCATAAGTTACAATAACATATTGACACTTTGTGTCCTTCTACCCCATAGTCCTTATACAAGTCCATACCTCATTTGAATGTAATACCCAAGTATATTCTTATGTCCAAAGAGGTATATAATCTATGGCATCAATGTGGCACCCATCATACTGATCATTGTTGCATCCTTTAGTAGTACCTTAAAGATTGTATTTTAACTATTCTAACACCTTTTACCATTCCTACCATAGGTCATTCACATAATAAGGCCCCCTCTTCTTATCTCATGGTTCTACCTCTTTTGGTTCCATCTCCTCCTCTTCTCCCTTATTCACCTTATGTTCCTCTACCCGTGAATCCTTCACCTATGGACCTCCCCTCACCTATGAATCCTTCTCCACCTCTGAGTCCCTCACATGAGGATCCTTCTCTATCAATGATCCCTTCACCTCCTATATAGTCCACTCTCATGCATTCTTATGAGCATCCCTTTCGTGATAGTCCTTCTCAACATGATCCATCAAGTATTCCTACCTTTTATGTTGAGGATATCAAACGTGAAGTATTTTCCTAGTTTTTGTTAAAGATAGATGAGACATTAGCTATGGTTTTCATCCAAATTCATAGATTTTTATCATATGTTTTGGATAATGTGTGTGGGAAAATATAGTATTTCTTATGAGTAAATGCATGGTGTTCTTACATTTTCATTTGGATCGGATATGCACTCTAATTTTATCTTTATCTATTTTGTTATATCATTTGACATTATGTCAAATTCTTATATACCTTACATGGTGACTTTGATTTCACACTTTATATTACTTATAATTTCATTTATATTTTCTTATGGATGTCTTATTTATCATTACTTTCTTTTTTTTCTTGATTTTCTTTCTTCAAAACTCCCTTGTTCTCTTTTCATGATTGTTTTCTTTCTTATCTCTGTATACATGGATAATTATCATTGCGACTAGGTTATACAAACCTTATTCCCTTTAATCATTACTTATATACATATGATTAGTTAGCAAATAATTAATCTCATTACAATCTATTTTTATCAATCCACTTTGGATCTTCTTTATTCTCTTTATTCCCTTTTTTTCAAACTAAACATATATATGGTTCACAGTTGAGATAACATGTTGGTTCATTATTAAGCCTAACAATTCTAGTCAGTCTTATCTTTGCTTAGCTTTTTTTAGCCAAGCCTATATCTCATTCATGTGTATCACTCTATCTCTCTTGATTAGTCATTCCAAGTCCATATAGAAGAGGAATCTTAAAAAAACCCTAAAAACATTCAAAAGCCAAATCATTTAACAAAAAGGCAATGATCTAAAGGTCAAAAACATTCAACTATTAAAAATCCAATCACGCTAAAAGACATGGTTCAAATTACATCTCCTTCTTTTATTCAAAGCTCAAACTCCATAGTTAGCCTCATAATAGATCCAAGGTCCATTAGGGTGCGATAAGCCAGTAGATTAAAGAAGGAGAATAAAAAAAAAATTAGTGCTACTTATTTTCTCATGTAAGTACACAATCTTTGTAGTAGAATAAAAGCTTTTTAAGGGATCTTGAAGAATGGGGAATACATCATGATAAGGTAGGTCCATTTTAATTTTATTCTACCAATCTACCTTCATGATTAAATCTTAGAAGCACACTTATTTGCCTACATAGCTTCGTGTCTATCGTAAATAGATTTCTTTTATACATTGACGGTCACTAATCACTTAGTGTCTTCTCCTATACTTAGTATGCCTCCTATCTCTTAAGATATTTTAATAATATTCCTAAATTATGATTTTTACATTCCATTTTTCATCCTACATTCCTCATATTTCCTTTTGAAAAATATTGTTTTGTTCACTGATTTCTCCCCTAAGGATTCCATTTGTGATTTTTATTGTAAGACCATGAATAAGACTTGGCATTCCTCAAAAATTACCACAATTTCACATTCCTATAATCAAAATCCTTTATTACCAAATTTTTCCATTTATTTTACCTCATTGGTGTTCCCTTTGTCAGTTGTAGTATAAGACCATGGATAGGACATGGCCTTCCTCACAAAAAATTTCAATAATTCAAGTCACAATTAAAATTACATGTGTCAAATATGAGATAATATGTGATTGATTATGAAGTTACATGTCATTTACATGCTTCCCAACTTGATTTAGTATTTTTTATGCTTACTTCATTTTTATTTCACTTTTATCTTCTTATTTTATGATTGCATGTAATAATCCAACCATTTCTTGATTTTTTATACTTCCCAGCTTGAATTGGTGTGATAAATTTAAGACTAATTTTTCCAAATTATGTTTGTCTCTTATACTTCTCAACATGATTTAGTATGATTAAATAACTAAATATATTTGTTTTTATACCATTTGTTCTTTTACATGCTTTTCACTTTATTACATTATTTTCATAGTTCTCAATGTGACTTAGTATGATTTTACTTTGTTTTTAATTTGGTGCCAATTTTTATCTTGGTTTAAAAATAAACATTTTTCCATCTTATTTACCACCCTTTTTTTATTTATACTTAGTCATTTTCTTGTAATTACACATTTCCCAATATGAAATAGTGTGTAGTACATTTGTTTTTGATTGATTATATGTTACCAATTTTTTTTGCATGTTTCCTACATAATGATAGAAAAGAAACCACAACTCATATATTTACTATAGCATATCCAAAAAAACATAAATATATGTGCTAGAAATAAATATATCCTATCATCCATAACCACAACCATAATACAAACACATAAAATCAGCATCCAATTGCCAAAATAAGAAATATATGTGTGTGTGTGTGTGTGTGTGTGTGTGTGTGTGTGTGTGTGTGTGTGTGTGTGTGTGTGTGTGTGTGTGTGTGTGTGTGTGTGTGTGTTTTTGATATAAAATACAACAATATGCATCTTCCCAGCTCTAAGGCTAGGGTCTATCTTGTGGCCTAGCCATGTTGGCCATAGATGACTTAGGCGTTCCCCTTTGAATAGTACACTATAAAGATTCTATTCAAGATCTTAGACCTATCACATATCCTTATAGGTTGGCCACCTAGACCTATACTTGAACAAGTTGGGCATGTACTTGTGCTAGTTGCATCATGGTAGCCATATCCACAACTCTCCTGAGCCAAGGCTTACCATGCCTATGCCTCTCCCACTCCCACCCTTGCTAGTGGATTTGGCTCTTCTTTATGCACCCACACTCACCTTGTAGCCTCTCTTGCTAGTCTAAACCAACTACCTAGGGTAGATACTATCGTAGGATCCTCTAGTGTCATTAAGTCGAAAGGCACTAGTGCCTCATCAAAAATAGCATGGAGTGATCCCATCACCTAGGGTCCTTATCTAGTCTCCTCCATAGGATATACAAAAATCAAACCATATAAATATTATATCATAGATATATCTCAAAAATATATCTATCTATAGTCTATCTCAAATAATTTGATCAAATTTCAACCATCTATTTTACCTATTTATGTATCACCTATTACTATCTCACCATCTACATGACCATTGATCATGGTCTCTATATTAGTGCATCCTTTACATACATCATATGTAGATCACCCCCTAAAAACAAATCTTGGGGTCACCACTTGTGCCTATCTCAAACTATTGTTGAGTGGTACCTCTATCACCCAACTCTATCCTAGCTTGCCTAACGGGTTATCTAGGATGAGCACTATCTCTACTCTCTCCCACTATTAGTGTCTTTTTTTATGGTGTGACTAAGGTGATAACCACTCCTCTTGTTGTGGTTCTAGTGGTGTTACCTCTTGTACTCCTATGTGTACATCTATTTTCTCTCTATTTATTGCTTATCATGCTCAACTAGTCTACAGTCTCTCACATCATGGTTTGATTGCTAGCCTAGCAATTAGTGGCCCTAATCCTCCTCTCCCCCTTGGCTCTCTCACATGATTTGTCCAAAGTGTATAAACCACTATCAAAACCATTGGGTAAGGTATTCCCATATATCTTGGTATATTTTCCACTAGATGTAGTTATATCCACCAAGTATAATGGCCTATAATCTATGTCCATGCCAATATTAGTGCCACTATCTCCTAACTTAGCCATACCATAAAAATGTGCCCATACAGCTACCACATGATGTCTACCTACTTAATTGTCTATATCACTATCACATGTGGCATATCCCACATTGCCTAATCCTACCACTACCTCTATACCTGAGGAAATCGATCATCAACCACATGGGGAAACCCATCTAGATGATACATAGGGAACCTCTCATATATCCATAAACTCAATATTGTAATAGGATCCATCAACTTCTACCCTATAGATATCATCCCATACATGTCATGCATAAGTTGTACCCATATGATAGAGCCTAAATCATATAGTACCCAATGCTCTAATGTAGTTTAGCACAAGGCTATCACATACAATTATACCTTACCATCTAACTTGTGATACAACACGTGTTGTCATAAATCATATAACCATCTTCTAAATATTTATAATTTGAGATGTATAAATGTCAAATAGTCTAACTCTCAACCCAAGATATACCTCTCTACGTCCATCACCCATATGGCTAAGGCTCTTCTCTCCACCTGTCTATCTAGTACTCCTATGACCATGAGCGTGACTCTTATAGGGGGTCAAAGGATTACATACATGTCCTCTAGGGTGATACCCACCTCAATGGTATTCCCATCCACTTCTCACATAAATGTCTTAGTTAATCATTCCCAGGTTCCCAAGAACATTACTATCAGATCCAAACATAATGGGACTCTACACATCTCTATAATCCCTCCTAGACCTAAGGCAATCAATCTCACTTGATCCTCACCTGTTAATCACTCCAAGAAGTCTTGGATCAATGTTGCATCTACCCATCACTACTATATCAGATGCCCTTATAACCATAAAACCAAAAAGATGTATTAGATCCTTCATGTCATTTATAATCAAAATACACTATTTTCAAAATTTAAACAAAAACAAGCCTAAAATTCATTTTAATTTATCCATTCTTGATCAATTTAACTTATTTTTAACCTACTTATCCATTTTACTACTTAGCCATTCTGGGCCTTTCTAACACTCTTTCGACCTATTTCATGTATTTTTGTACTATTCTAGTCACTTAGTCAAATACTAGGTTGACCAAATTTCCTTAATTTTGACCAAGTTGACTTAACAACCTAAGTTGACCCATTACTTTTCCCCCCTTAGTACTAAGTCGTCACAGTGGATTTTTATACTAAGTCAGTAGTCATGTACTAGTTTAGTAGCATGCAAAACAAACTAAGTTGGCACATACCTATAAAGGCAGCAGTGTGGATTTCACCAAGTTTTAGCTTACTAGGTCAACTAGTTTGACCTAGTTATTTTTACCCACCAACTCCTTTCATTATCAGTAATAAATGTCTTTTAGTAGTTATTACTATGATCCCTTTAAACCCATTTCCCTATTTGGTTTCTATTACCCTTGGCAACTTTTTTAGGTTCATTTAAATTCATATAATTACTTTAAATTACAAATTTATAAAAAAACACTTAATTTCAATAAAATACTCAAAAGCAATTTTGAGATTCTCAGTTGCCTACCTGTGTTGTACTAGTTACTACCATTGGGAGTATCTCTCATCTCGACTATCATATCCTCACCATCCTAGCTCATTTAGTCTCTTATAGCTCTTTCCCTCTCACACACAACTCAAAAATAACAAATGAATTCCCTTTCACCCTATTTAAACTTAATTTTCATAATTCTTTATCTTTCAATTATTTTTCATTAGATTCCTTGTTTTTATCATATTTTTGTTTTTATTAATCCATTTTTTAAACCATAAATTTTTTTGGAATCATGATGACATAGAGAATATTTTCCACTACTATATGCTTATGTTTAAAAAAAATTATTTTTGGCTATTTTTTACACTAATATCTACAAGTTCTTCTAATGTTATTCACATTGGATTCTTTCACTTCTTTTGTAGTCTTTTTTTTATCTATAACACTAAGGTAAGTAAAGATATGTATTTTTTAATTCTATCCTTTCATTTATCTTATTTGATCCTTAATACATTTTACTTAGCATCAGTGTTATGTGTCATCATGTTCTATTCCCGAAGCACCATCCCATATTGCACTCACATGACACATGATGAGCTTCGAGTGGGGCATATTTATACATATAATATTTTCAAAATTTTCTCCACTTACTGACACTCTTTGCCTTACATGAACCTATTGAGTCATAATCTCTCTAAGTGCATGCCTTAAATGGTGCACTAGGAAAGGGGTGGGCATACCATTAGTGCTTTGTAGGATTATTATCCCTTTTTCCACATATTATCTATACACTTATCTCCTAAAAGCCACTTCCCTAAGCTCATTCTTCTCTATTGCACACTCTTCAATAATTTATTACCTTTTTCCCCCTTTTCCTAACCTTGGCCCCTTTTTTATTGTTTACTATACCAAGTTGATTGGGTCAACCCTATACAGTTTTGGGTAAAATTCATTTAGAGTCTAGGTCAGCTCTTAATAGACCTAGCCCATGACCTAGTGAATTCTTATCCAAAAATGTGCTAGGTTGACTAGGTCAACCCTATCAGCCAAAACTTTTTTAAGGGCTTATGGTTAAATCCACCTATATATACAAGCTCATTTTTCCATTATTTAGAGAAGATAAGAAGTAAGAGCTATTTTATTTTGCTTATCCACCATTCTATTTAAAGAGCAAGCTTAGGGTTTCATACTTTCTTTGGAGATATAGATCTTGTATTATGGAGAAGTCTTTTAGATACATTGATAGGTTTTGTAGCCTAGAGCTGATTTATCCTTGTCACCCTTACATACCACAACAACCTCTTGTGAATCACCTTGTCCAAGGGAGAGATTGAGGCTCAATGGGTTATTGACTGGGTCAACTCTGTCAGCCAAAACTTTTGGAAGGGCTTAGGGTTAAATCCACCTATATATACAAGTTCATTTTTCCATTATTTAGAGAAGATAAGAAGAAGTAAGATCTATTGTGTTTTGCTTATCCACCATTATATTTAAAGAGAAAGCTTAGGGTTTCATACTTTTTTTGGAGATATGGATCTTGTATTATGGAGAAGTCTTTTGGATGCATTGATAGGTTTTGTAGCCTAGATCTTATTTATCCTTGTCACCCTTACATACCACAAAAACCTCTTGTGAATCACCTTGGCCAAGGGAGAGATTGAGGCTCAGTGGGTTCGTATTCAAAGGTAAGTATTGCTAATATTGTTCCTCCTTTATAAGAGTATATAGATATTCATTTGTACTTCTCTTCTATGCATTAGGATTATATATACATTGATGTGAGTATATGTCACTTATGCATGTTTAATTTTATTTTTTATTACCCCTATTTTATGCTACAAGCTTTGGTGAGCACTAGATTAGACTTTACTTAATCTCAATTTAGTGAGATATCAAACATATGACTCTCTTAGGGTTATTACATGATTGTGCTTGATAAGAGGATTTATAACCCTCCCTAACATTGTGTATTATGATAAAATATCCCTTAATTAGGTCTAGGATCCCCATATTGGTCATGTTCATGTTTATCTAATGTGTCATCAATTGGAAGTGTATGGTATGATCTATATTATTTGAGTTAGGATTGATTTATAGACATGATGTATTTTTGATTGCATACATGCTCATATATAAGGAATGAAATGAGGAATAGGAATGTTAATGATAACTTTGATTTTGGTTGGATAGACATCAATGACCTAGATGGAAACTAAAAATCTTAGTAGTTTACCATAAGTAATGCCAAATATGCATTTGAAGGGGTTGAGTCTAACTTTTTATTTAATGAGTCAATTGAAAATGATATCTAGATCATGAAGGTGGGTTTTACAAATATTATATTTCGAAAAGAGATTACCCATATAGGTTTCAATAATTTTGTGTATTAGGTCATGAAAAATATTGATCATTACACGTTGATTATTAGATCTAGCATTTTTGAGACCGAAATTAATTTTAACATAATAATCAGTGCCCCATTCTTTTGTAAACATTATTTTATGTTGATCTTCAGGATCTAGGTGAATTTGGTTATATCCCAAGAAATTGTCCATGAGTGATAGTATTTCATACCTAGTGGTAGATTAAATAATAACATCTATTGAAGGCAAAATAAAGTTATCTTTTGGGCATTCTAAATTTAAGTTGCAATATTCAATGCATATATGAATAACCATGGTAACATTTCTAAAAACAAGGATAATGTTTGAAACTAATTTTGAGGTAGTCTATAGGTTTAATGAATTTAACATCCAAAATTTTGATGATTTATTTATGACATAAGGTATATCAAGAGATAATTTTCATCGATTTTGTTGAATTGGGTTAGCATCCATATAAGTTATGGTGTTATGAACAATGATGCTAGGATCAATTCCTAGCATATCTTAAAATGACCATGTGAACATTTCATGATATTTGTCAAAAAAGAGGCTATAATTGTCATGTTATTTAGGAGTGAGTTCTTTAGAAATGGTAATAGGTTGAGGACAACTAGGTGTATTATATTCAATTTTTGTAGTTTATTCAATAACTATAGCATTGCCATTTTGGAAATGATATGGATTGGGAGAGAGAGAAGAAATAAGATGTATTTTTGGGTTTGCAATAGTAATGAAATTGTTTAAACAAGGAACCTTTTGCTTAAATTTGTTAATCTTATGGTGTTAGCATGGAATTTGAGCTTATAGAGTGTGTAATATCTCTAATATAGCTTTGTCACTAGGAAACATAGGTAAAGTTCCATAATATTTGGCATCTACTTCAAAATCAATGATTTGATTATCTTTACCATCATATTCAAAATGTATATGTCTCACATCGATGACTTTATCATCTAAGGTAATTTAACATGAAGTATTGGATATATATTTTGTGATGGTGAGATTATGTTGAGTTAAATCACCCCAAATTTGTAGTCATTATATTTATTTATTCAATTGATAAAGTTTTAATAGAGTTGAGTTGGATAGATTTAGATTAATCAGTGCAATCATAAGAAGGGGATATAATGTTCATAGTTGGTAAAGTAAATTTTATTGAATCAAGTTTAGAAGAAGCCATGGTTGGAAATTTTTTAACTATCCATGGGGGTGTTTAATAATGATAAATTAGTAGGGGATATATAATCTTTAAATTCTAATTCAGTATCAGAAGAGATATTAATGAAATGGACATTATGATTAAAGGAATGTATTTTTATAACATCTGTTGATAATTTTGTACATCTATATCTCATGATCAAGCTTGGGCCATGATATAATTCTCATCATAAGTGTGATAAATAGAACATGCATCAATTTTTGTAGTAGAATCAATGGTTTAAACACCTAGTTGTTAAATCTACGAGGAGATATAGTTAAAGGATCTTGAAAAAAAATTACCAGTCCATATTCATTACATGTGAAATCATCTTCTATGTAAGAGGCTTCATATTTATTACATGGAGTGGGAGTATCAATAATATCATCTATTAAAGGAATGACATGATCATGTGTGAGTAAATAAGGAGGAATCCATTCTATTATATATTAAGGTAGTCCAGTTATATTGCAAGTGTTTGTAATTCATTTGGTTCAACATGATATGAATCATCAAGAGTGACATGTAAGGATTAACGTTAAAAAATTTAGGGATAGGTAGACTATCGATGTTAGTGATAGTAGTAATGCAATATTGAGATTTAAGATTTGGTAGTTGGATGTTCCATGGATTAATATCAGCTTCATGTTTGTATAATTTTCCATTATGTATGAATTCAATACATTGACTATATGTAGAGGCAATAGCACTCTTACAATGTGTCCATGGGTGACCAAGGAGCATGTTGTAAGATAAAGTGAAATCAATAACCATAAGCTTAGTGAAAATTATTTTGGGTCCTATGGGAAGTGGGAGCCAAATGTAACCAAGTGGTTTTTGATTGGTTTTATAAAATCTTATACAAGTGAGATGAGTTTGTTTGATATTTTTTTAGGTGCATCTAATTTATTTAATTAACTAAAGAGAGGTGATGTTAATTTTTTATCCTTCATCTACTAGGGATTTTTGAATAAGGGTGTTATTGATCACAATTTTAATAAAGAGGGGTAGATCAACTACTCAAAAAAGTATTTTTTCATTAATCGTATCCTCTTTAAGAAATTCTATGAATGGTTTGTAGGATGTGTAAATGGTTTCTATTGTATGTACTTATGTAAGAAAAGTATCATTAGAAGGTATTTATAAATCATGAGATTGTGGTTATTTAATATTTTGTAATTCTTGCATAAGGAATTGATAATGGTAGGTAGAAGTATGAACTAATTCCATAAAGGGAATTTTACAAGGCATTGAATTAAGTTCTTCCAAAAAATTCCAATGTGATTTAGAGGATGAAGCACCAGTATGAGGTTTGTGAGATATAAGATTTTTTGTAGGAATAGGAAAACTAGGTCAAGTTTTGGTTGGAATTAATTCCTCATTTAGTTCAGAAGATGTAGGTGTGGTAGTTTTAGGATATTTAAGTATTTGTTCATCAGTAGAAGGTTTCTTAGGTTTAGTGACAGGGTCTTTGTGAGCAAGTTTTTGTCTATAGTTAACATTTGTTACATTCACATATTAAGAGTTCATATAATATTGATCATAACCAGCATCAATTACATAAATATTGTCATTTGAATGTTGTTTGTTAGAATTAAAAGAGGATTTTTGAGGTTTTAGAAGGTATGGTTTTATCAAATTGTTTCTTTTGGGAGGCTTTAATATAATCGTAATGGCATACTTTAATCATAGCATCATGGTCCAATGTATCTCCTACCATGAAGGAAACCATAAATTTGAAAAGCTTGAGACATGTTTCATGAGAATGACCCACATTAGCATGAAACCAAAGAAAAATATTAGGATCATACCATGAATGTGGGGCACTATTATAGGTAAAATATTTAGATGGAGATAATAACTATTTATATTATGATACCTTTAAAGATGGGTGCGAAGCAAGTTGATTAACCATTTTAACTACTCATGTTTTCATTTCAAGATTAATACTTGTAATTACATTAGTTGAAATTTGGAAACACTCCTTGGTCAAGCTATGGGTGGGTTCAAATTGTTTCATAAAGAAATATTATCTTTTAGCTTGGTCAAATGCTTCCTTTAAGGTTTATGAAGAAAAACTTTGAACCTTATATTAAAAGGAAGGTGTGAGAGTAGTGATAAATAATTTAAAGAGATTATCATCAATCATTTTGTGATCTACTTTATGATCTAATGATTTCCATCATTTGATAAAATCATGAGCTAATTCTGAGGGTGATTACCTAGCATTGATGAAATGACTAAGACAATTTTCTGGAAGATCATTTTTGTTAAAATTATGTAACTAAGGCATTAACCAAATATTCTAATTATGAGATGGAATGTTGAGGCAATTGATTATATAATTTTAAAATGTCTCCTGAGAATGTTTTAACTAAAAGTTTGGTAGTTTTGAAAGTATTTGTTTGGACCCATTCCTTGTATAGATTACCAAATGCCTTAAGAAAAGATGTAGGGTCCTTAATTTCATCATATTTAATAGTTGGATATATGTTTCCAATATCAATGGACACTATGAAAGGATATAATGGTTTGTTTTGAAGGTTTTGAAGCATCTTACTATGCATAAGAGTTTGAGGAATGATATTCTCATTTGCATCTCTAAAAAGATCTAAAAAGAGTGGTAAATTTTTTATTATTTTGAGGTAGGATAATAGGAGGTTTATTAGAGAATTGTAATTTATGATGTTGCATTTGCATCATTTGAAAAGTGTTTGATGTTTGCATTACATAAACTTGTTGGACTATTTGTGTAATAATTTTAGTAGTATCAATTATTGTATTTTGGTTGTTAGTGTTAGCATGTGGATTGTTATGTTAGTAGGAGGTGAAATGTTAATGTTAGGAGGAGTATTCCCATTGTTAAGAATGTAAATGTTTCATATAGGAGGATTCCATGTGTGAGTATTTTTTAATATGGTATCTATCAACTCTAATGGTGTATTAAGGATGTTTACATAGGGTAGTATCCTAAAAAGTGTTAAGTGGATTAGAGCCATCTAGATCATCATTTTTTGTGATTTGAACGATGTTGTAACCAATATAGTTAGGATAAGGATAGGAATAGGTTCCCCATGACATATTGTCATCTTCGTTGGTTAGGTTGGATAAGAAAGAGTAACCCTAAAGATTTTAATAGGTGATTTCATGATGCTAAATAAGGAAAAAAAGGAATCTAAATGTGTGCAAGTTGTATTTTAAAAAAATTAAAAGAATAATACTAGATCAACTAGAATCTAGATGGGGTCAGCCAAAAAATTTTTGGGTTTGACAAAGAACTATCGACTAACTACTACACAGTTAGACAGGTTGATTTAATTAAAATAGGAAAAGAGTAGTCTAAATATAAACTATGTTAGCCATAAGATATAGAGTCGAGTGGGCCAATGTAGTTGATCAATTAACTAGAGAAGATCATATAATATTGAAAACAACTAAAATTGGCCAATAAGTACAAATTTGACCAAGTTGATGTAGTTTAGGAAAATAAATAAAATAGAATAATCTATGTCTAGACTATGTCAAGCAGGTTGACTAAGTTGGAAAATTAGGAAAAAAGGATTTGTTAAACCAGGACTAAGTCAAACAAGTTGACTAAGTAGCAAAATCAGGCAAAAAAATAATATATGATAGAGTGAGTCAAGTTGGTTAATGAAGTTTTGAATTTTAGAAATTTTTGAAATGGTATGAATTTGGATGATTAAGTTCTAACTATAAAAAATAAAACTAAGCCCACATGTAACTAGGTCAATTTGGTCGATCTAATTACAGCACACAACACAAAAATTGTATTAATTTTGACTAATAAAATGCTATAATACACCATATAATAGCAAACAACAAGCAGTAAGAATGTAATTTAGAATCTAATTAATTTTTTAAAAATAAGATCAGGAAGTTATACTAAATATTTTGATTGAAAGTGTAGGCTCACAAGGATACTTGCTTGTCTATTGAATATTGTTGGCCTAATATTTCAAAACATTAACTATGGAGAATGTACTATTCTCATATCCCACTAAACATGGTTTCAAGAGTAAGTTGGAAGTAGCTTCTTGATAATAACTGCTAACTAATGCACCACACAATCAAATAGATGGTTGGTTTCATAAGGTTTAATAAACATTGAAATCCTATACATTTAAAAATATCATGAGGTATGTATAAACTAACTACTATGTTTAGATATGTAATATGGATTATGATTATTTAGGTGATCCACTCATACCATGATATATATAAATGATATACAATGACCATAAATAGAGTATCGCTTAGCCCTGCATGATAGTTGTTAAGTAGTTTTAAAATTATTGGTACATAGTTTCTAGGAAAAACCAAACAAAATGAAAAATAAAAGCAAAAAAACAATATTTCAAAAGATAAATTGTAGTTTTTTAGAAATTAAATAAATAGGTAACCAATTAAAAAGTAAAATGATTTTAATTACTATCGACGTAGGTTGATTCCCTTTGCTTGAACTAAAAAGTAAAACAAACAAAATAATGTCAAATCGGTTGACCAAGTTGAACAAATAGAATAGAATAGAGTTGAGTTGATCGAACTCAAACTAAGTGTAAAATATAGGCTAGAATAAACATAGTCAAATAGGCTAACTTAATTTTCTAGGCAAAAAAATAGACATAGAACTAAATCAAGTTAGTCAACCTAGTGTATAGGTATAGTTTTATAGAACTAAAAAAAATTGGTAAAATTAGTACTAAAATTAAAATTTTGACTAAAAGGTGGGAAAATAAATTTTCTAAAAATTTGATAAAGTGAAAGTACTGATCCAATTAGAGTGAACCTAGAAGATAAGACAGAGTCAACCAGGTTAATGCCATAGTTTTCCTAAAGATGTTGAATTATTGTTTTGAATTAGGTTGTCTAAGTGAATGTTTGAACCTGCTAAGGTAAAAAATAAAAATTATTAAGATAGTTGAGTTAGTTGACCAAGTTTAAATAAAAATATAAAATAACATAAAAGAAAAATAAGTTGAATTAATCGATATAGTTGTAAAAAAAAGAATGCAGAAAGGAAAATAATCAAGCACATTAATTCAGTTAAATACACAAGGTAAAAAAATAAATTAGGTTAATCAATTCAATATAGTTATTTAAGACTAAAAATTCCACACATAGAAGGTGGAACTAAGTTAATAAGCTTAGCCTAGTTAGAAAAGCTACAAATAACTAGCCAAACTAGATAGACAGACTTGACATAGTAAAAAACCTAAACATAGACATCCAAATTAGATCAATAGGATTGACAAAGTTTGAAAACAAGGGCACAAAATCTTAATTTGGTTTGAGAGGCTCGATCCAGTTGATAATAAATAGAAATTAAAATGTCATAAGGATTAGATTCATGTCAGGTTCACTAGAATGTATGCAATTAAAACAAGATAGACCTATAACTTATCTACTCAATAGTATCCAAGCTCAAAGAAGGTAATCAACTAGGTAGATGCAAGATAATGGGGGACAAAAGGGGGGGCTTAAAAGCAACATGTTTTTTCTAAAAATAATAATAATTGAAGTTTTAGAGAGTTTTAGAGAAATTTGGAAAAATAATTTGACAATAATGTAAGAATATGAATTATGGCATTCTAATGTAGTTTATAACTATTTTTTTTCCATACCCATATGATAAAAATGTGTAAAAAATGATGCATTTATGACAATGGCTTGACACTTTTCTATGAAAATATGAGACTGCATGTGTATGGACACACTTTTTTTAAGTAAATGAATGAATTGTTAAATGAAAGTTCATATATGGATAAATGAAATGTCAAATATTAGTCGAGATATTTTTTATTAATTTTTTAATAAATATATATATATATATAATAATTTTTACAAGTCAAGATAACTATAAAATTAGAATTGAAAATGTATGAACACAACTTTTTGACCTTAATTTTATGAAAATAATTTTTTTTCAAAGCGTATCAAATGATGCATAGATTGGTCAAGTATAAGTTTTATAAACTTTTGATAATCATTCATAAAATTATAAAGGTATTTTTAATGATAAATATATAGTCCATAATGAGGTATGTTGTGTAGAAATTAATTAATAATTAAAAATAATAGTTTAACATTAAAAATTTATATATGAAAAAACTACGTTTTACCATCTACAAGCCAATATAATTTTTATTAAAAATAATAAAATCTGCCTGATTAGATGTGTTAACAAGAATGAAAAATACACCTTAATTTCCTATAAACCATGTGGGGTGCTCCGTGGCTAGTTTTAAGACTGGTTCAGACTTTCCCAAGCCTATACCTAAAGAAATTTTGGATGGAAAATGTAAACTTCAAATATTTAAATGTTGAAAGAGCATACACCCTTTGAAGAGAGTATGCACTCTTTACAAAAGGTGTATACCCCTTTAAAAAAGGTCATATTCCCTTTGAAACACATGTTACCCACATTTACCTATAAAACATGTCTTTCAAAGGGTGTATGCCCTTTGAAAGACATTTTTTAATAAGGAAATGCAAATATTTAAAAAATGAAAAGAAAAGGCATATGCCCTTTGGTAGGATGTTTTTTTTGTTTTTTTAGTGTCTTCTTGTGTT